>NW_004624738.1:4422138-4507929 GCF_000247695.1 Heterocephalus glaber | reverse complement strand
CAGTGGGTCCAGGTGGTTGAGTATCAGAGTGTTCCATCTCATTTCCCTTTGGGGTTGCTGTAGGTGATCTGGAAGTCTCATTTTGAGACTTATTTACTTATTTTCTCATTTCAGCTGGGGAGGGGTGAGGTTGGCACCTGCACGCATTACCTCCTCTGAGCTGGGAGAGGTGGGACAGGGGCTGGGAGCAGTGGTAGGGATGGTGGCCCAAAAGCCCTTTCCTCTGGGCTGGGGGCAGCAGGAGGGATGGTGCCTGGGAAGCCCCATCCTCTGGACCAGGAGCAGTGGGACGGCAGCTCAGAAGCCCCTACCTCTGTGCCGGGAGCAGCGGGACTCAGTACCATGGTCTGGTGGTCCGGTGTCCTCTGCGTCTTTGCAGTGTGGAACCAGGTGGCTATACAGAGGAGCGGGGTGGGGGTGGGGGGTGTCCAGTTGATTGTCGCTGGGGCACGGGCTGATTTGGCATGTTCTGCCTGACTCGCGACTGCAGTAGGGCATGCGCAGCTTCATGCTCATTTTGACTTTAGGGAAGTATCCAAATTCACACTCTGTCAGATCTGGTGAATAAAGTAGATGAAGACACACTGTAATATTTTTCTTTGACAAAAATTGCTGTAAACATTTGATCAATAATAGGTGACTATAAAACATAGTGATTGTTTAAATTAAAAATTTGTGAAATGTACATTGTCATTAATTTCTCTCTAAATTCTCCACCTTGCTTTAAACAACTTACCCCATCATTCTTAGAAATATGTCTTTTACTGTATTTTTTAACAACTTAAACATTCAGTGTATCTTTTGACAACCCTTTGTATAATCAATCGTATCCCAAGTTGCTTGGTCTTCATTTTTCTTAAAAAGATTTCCAAGAGCTTTCAAAGTTCTGATACTTAAGGTCTTGAGTCACCAAATCATTTCTACACATGATCTTAGCCAAAAAGGCCGAGAAGTGATACCAAATCATTTCTATTCTCTTTGTGTGGTGGGTTTGTTTTTGTCTATTTTTAAATGAGAATAAAAAGACACAATAGGTAGGTAAAATCAATCTTTCATCATCCCAACTGCTGAAATCCCCTAGACATTTCCATGTTCTGTATCTCCTGAGAGTTTATTTCCTAAGATTTCCTCACTAAACTGTGTTAGTGATGTTTGTTCTTCTATCATTGACCACATTTGCAGCTTTTCTCTTTGACAAAGTAACTGTTGAAAGGAACTCAGCAAATGGGCTCAAAACTTAACATGTGTGAACCGTTGTTTCCTGTGCTTACCTGAGTGTGGGTGGTTGGGGGAACTGGAATATCCATTGAGCCAAATTATCTGTCTCTGTTCTGAGAAGATGACTTGACCTGGACTTTAGACACTTCACAGACACAGTTAGGAGGGCAAACCCCATACAGTGTTGCTTTAGCACAAGGAGATGTACCTTTGAGCTCACTGAGCTCTTTACTGCCTATAGAATGAACTCCAAACCCTCTGGCATGTCAAGAAAGCACCCTATAACCAAATTCCAACATAATTTTCTAGCATCATCTTTTGATATTTCTACTAAGCTATAGCTATCTGTACTTTCTATGCATTTCTATACACTATTTATTCTGCCTAGAGGCTCCTATTTCTAAGCTTATACTGACTAGAAAATATTTTTGATAATTTTGTTTGATTTAAACATTTGCTCTTTTGTAAAATTCCTGTCAAATCCTTACATAGAAAACTCATAGCATTTTATATACACCTATACCACAAATCTTGTTTCATTACCTTTAGTTGTTGATCTTTCCTCACTGTGGACATTTTACATCCATGTTTGATTTTAATATGCAGCTCAGTTTTCTGTAAATAGGAGTTACCCAATATAAAAGTTCAAGTTTTTAAATTGTTTGTCATCCCTATCAAATAACTTACTCATGTGCACTCTAAATTTCTTCAGCTTATGAAAAATTTGATAGTCACTGATTATTTGATAATGCTTTCAGTGGCTGATCCAAAGCCAAGCAGTGATCTGGAATCAAATCCACAACTACAATGTGTGCCCAATCAACATTTATTACATTACTGCAAGGAAAATTAGAATAATAATCAAAATATCTTAGTCTCTTTTTCGCTTTGCCATCAATAAAACAGATAAGTTAAAAATATGTTCTTATGCTCTGGATTTTGGTTGCTTTATCTGCAAAGTGAGTAAAACCATACTTGCAAATATGCTGTGAAGATTAAATATGATAAGATACAAGCAAAGAATATTTTGTAAATCAGTTCATAGAGTGTTTATCCTGATTTTTATTAGAACATTAATGCTAATTCTTGGTGGCAGATAGAGAACCCCATGAGCCCCAGCTTTTGGTAAACTCTGGTTTTCGGTGCCTCTCTAATGAGAGGATTTCCTCATGGAGTGTTATCAGCTTTTTCCAAGACTGGATTAGTGTTCCTCCCATTGTGCCATTCAAAAGAGAGCTATTTTGATGATTTGGTAAGTCATGGGGGCGGGAGGCGGTGAGGATCTGGGAGCAGTGGTGGCACTCTTCTCGGGGTGTTTGTTATTCACTGCTCCTGGCCTACTCTGTCTACCTGGGACTATGCCACATCCCCAGTGAAGCCTCTACTCTAAGCCTGAGGATGGTCAGACTGTATCCATCGCCATTCCTCGGCTGATAGGTACCTCTTCAAAGATGGCGGCAAGAGAGGGACCCACGTGGCCCACCACTTCCTGTGTTCTGTATTCATGGTGATGAAGTGGGATGCTTGGCAGGGAGGATTAAAAAGTGTCCATGAAAAGAAATCTAGTATTCAAACCTAGCTGTAAAATCCACACCAGTTCTTTTCTTCTCACATAGTGTAGACCATTCTATATGGCATTTAGTGTATAGTGCATAGTCCTACACTTGCAGCATTGTATTTTCCCCTGTACTGTCTTGGAAGAACTGCCCAGTCATCCATACTTTTGTCCAGATGACTAAGTTAGCTGAATAGCCGAATGTATATCTGCTGTCTGTGTGTGTGGTGTGCGTGTGTGTGTGTGTGTGTGTGTGTGTGTCTTATGCAAAGCTGCCAGAGACATTGCCTTGCCTGACAAATAGACACATTGCTTGGTGGATACCACCTTATCTTATTAATGAAATGCCAAAAGCTCAGATTAACTCCCTGAGACTTTGCAAATTGCCTCAACAGGCTTTTCTAAGAATTAGAGTATTATAAACACTGGTTACCCTTTAGTCACCCATTCTGAGATTCGGATATAAAAATGATCCCATTTTCTTGCCCAGTTTTATTCCTCCTCCTGGATCTATTATCTCCAAGGGACACTCAGATTTATCTGCCTTAATAGTGTACTTCATTGTTTTCCATAGCACTGAAGATAAATGGATTTGTAAAGAGGAATGGAATTGAATTTTTCTTCTTTTTTGATGACTTAGTAGGAATTCCAAAATTAATACTTGGGAGATTTTCCTCACTGTGAATATTATTGCCTATGCTACATTTTAATTTCTCTTGCCTATATTATTTTTGGAAGAACAGACAATATATCACTATTTGGGGATACATTGTTCACTGTCTTCTGGATGTAAGGAAAATGAGGCAAAGCCCCTGCTGTTAATTCTAAGAATGTGCTGGAGGGAGAGCAATTCTAGTGGGTCACTCTTTGGGCTGTTCATTGTGGGATAAGTATGCCCTGCCTTTTAGAACTTGGTGTCTGACTCTCACTTTGGAGATTTAAATGTCAATTCTCTTGGGTTCTAACATTGTTGTGTGTGACTTTTCTATGCCTAGTGCCCCAGATGTGGTAGGCTATCACTGAGGTTGTTTGTGAAAATGCTGCAGCTGCTATTTCTTGCCTTATGGCAAGATCCATATTTCATACAGAATTACAGGCATGATTAAGTCTTCTTGGTAATCTGCTGGATTATTAAAGAAAGAAAGTAGAGAATGTAGAGAGCACTGGGATCCTCTACATGGAAAGGTAGGGAAATAAAGGTTGGATGTGGGTATGGAAAGGCCCGATGGGGCCCAGAAATGTTTTCATGTCAGGGTTTGGCTAAGGTGATGGGAAGCTAGAAAGCGATCTGGAGCAGTCAAGCCCAGGGACACACAATTGCCTTTTGAAAAATGAACCTTAACTAACTTCCCCTCAGTGTGTGTGTGTGTGTGTGTGTGTGTGTGTGTGTGTTCATAACTTATTAAATAGATTAACTACATTGATTTTTACTTTGAGATTTCCAGGCAATCACACAATATCTGAATTTTTCAATCCTGTTGCTACATTACATGTTAATAAAAGCCAATAGCAAACATTTGAAAAGTTTTCCTGGATTAGGGCTGTTCCAAGAATCAATGATCTCATTGACACGGTTCAAAAAGCTATCAGTTCTATAAGGGCCACTAATGGCTGCAGAAAGCATGCACATAAACATCACCAGAAAATCAATGTTCTCTCTAAGTCTTCATAAATTCTCCATGGCAGTTGGAATTATGAAAAAATGTTATGAGCACCTCATGTCTTAAGCATGTGAAAAGGATCTTCTCTGGATAGATGCCATCCTGTCCAGGACAAAGTAGCTATGGTAGGTCATATATGTGTGTGTGTGTGTGTGTGTGTGTGTGTGTGTGATAACTAGTACACGGAAAACATCCTGTAGTTCCTGTGATACAGAGTCATATGGATCACTGATCTGACAGCCAGAGCAACATTGTTACTTGGACAGGGAAGTAAAGTAGCCTTAGGATGGAGAAGGAATTCTCAGAGAGAATCTGTTACAACTGGTCAAGCCAGCCATAGGAGACTTGGGTGTAATGCATGACTTCTCTGCTTCCTGTTTTTCCATCTTAGGTGGTGAGAGGCGCTCCACAACTACAACTGAAAATGCAATGGCTCCTTCTTATTCACTAATTCTCAAAGGGCATAATTAATCAGTTTCCTAGGAAACCTGAAAATTAGTAAAGATCCAGAAGTGTCAAGTCACAGAATACCTAGGCAGGGTTTCGGGAAGTACCAGGCTGGAATATTCACTGGGCTTAGCTAGGCTGTGTCCATGCCCTCCATCTGTCTTGGTTGCTGCTGGAGTACCTCTTCCTCTCTCGAGCTGGTGGATTTGACAAACCTCCTCAGTCTTTCCCGGGTTGGAGAGAGAAGATGGCACATGGAGCTGTGCCTGGTAAAGGATGCACAGCTGCTGGTCCCCAGTGAGGCCTCTTCTAACAAAGACTGAATCTTTCATGCTGCCACAGTGTAACTGCTTTTCTGCAGCTGATTCTGTCCTTGGTGGAAGATTACTTTTAAAATCCAAATTTTTATTAAAATTAAAAAATGTTTACATATGAAATGACAGCTCATCCTCAGCATCACAGAGTTAATAAGAGAAGGGAGTGATCCTGGGAGCTTCTCAGTGCAGTAATGAATTCAACATTCTTCAATCAAATTTAAAATTTAATTCTAAGTAATTGTTCTTTTTTTAATGAAGTACTTTTGACATAATGCTCCATTATTATATAATCAGATAATTAACTCCATTAATCACAGTACAACTTATTTTTCTTCATGTTTTCTTTAAATATTTATATACTGTGCCCATTTTTATAGCCCCAAAGCTTATAGTAATCACAAGTATAAGTTAGCTTAGGCAGTAGAAGAGCTTGATGAAAGGCATCGCCTTAGTCAAATTTTTTTTTTCTGTAACAGAATACCTCAGGCTAGGAGCTTTATAAAGGAAAGAGGTTTGGCAGGATTATTAGCATGGCAGCAATGACCTGGTATGGGCCCCCAGGCTGCATCAGAATATGGCAGAGAAACAGAAGGAAACCACATGCAGTAGAGACGCCTCATTTTATAACAACCTGCTTTCCCGAAAATGAACTCATTTAGACGTCAGCTTTCATCCTTTCTGAGGGCAATTTCCCCAAGGCCGATTAGCTCCCAGGAGGCCCCATGTCTGGAGGGTTCTTCTGCCCGAACAACACTGCGCTGAGCACCAAGCTGTCAGAATGTGAAGTTTTAGGGGACACATTTAAACCGCGCACAAACCATAGCAGGTACCGTTTGGTGTTTCCTCAACTGTACTTCTGAATTTCTTCACTCACCCAGCAAGTGTCTCCGGTTTACCTTCTGCAGTCACAAACCCATGACTGGCATGGGACCCATTTATGCTGCGCACTTAGTGTGGACCATAAGGAGAGATGAAGAAGCCATAATCTCTGACCTAAAGGAGCTTGTAATTTCCCAGTGGAGAACCCATGAAGGATGCTCCGGCCCCTCCCCTGAGGGGCCTCCTTCAAGAACAGGAAATGAGGTTCAGCACCTGTCACAGACACAAGGAGCACCAGACCTAGCACTGCACTGCAGTCGGGACAGCTGTCTTCTGAGGACCTGGACGTGGCTCTGTTTTGCATGTTGAGTTAACTCTCCACCTCACAAGTCTGTGTACACGGTTCGTGCCCTGCCTAGGTCTACTTCTCAGGCACAGAATGATCCTCATTTTCCATGTTTACACACTACACAGGAGTTATTTTTCAGTTGCCTTTATTTTTCCCAGATGCTGGCACCTAACCCAGAACTGCATTCTGACATTGTATAACCACAGGCAGATCATTTAACCTTGCTGCATTTGATTTTGTGCATGTAAACTAGGATATATATCAAGCCACAGGAATTATAGATGAACATCAGTCACTTAGAAATATTCCTAGCAAATATTAAAAATGCAAATTTATAGGTACTTTTCCTATTCTACTTTTATGTTTCTACTATCACTAGCTACAGATGCAGGGAAAGCAGGCTCCATCAAAGGCTTCGTTTCTGCAAAAACTCACATCTGAATATCCATAAACAGCTTTCATAGGAGTGACTGACCTCACATATATTATAAACTTTCTTGTTTTGAGAAGTCAAAAGAAGAACATTGTAAATAACTGCTGCCTTAAATATTTTCCCCATTAATTTGGCATCCTCTGGTTACTTCCAATGGGTAAGGCACCAGGGAATATGCTCAGGGTTAGAGTAGCAGTCTCACAAAAATTAGTGAATAAATAAGAAAAGAAAAATGCGAAGAAAGAACAAGAAAACAGAAAAACCATGTTCCTTTATTGCTGATTACTGGAACATTATTGATTAATTGCTTCAGTATACTTACTTGTGGTTACCCTGGATTCTGCACAATTGATTTGTGGTCGTAGGAGAGATCTACCCAGATTTTGGAAAGCTACCCAAAGCCTGGAGATTGAGAGAGATAGGAGGGAGGAGGAGGGTGTGGAGGGGAAAGGGAAGTAAAAATAGCCGAGATGTGTTATCACGTGAACCAGCTCCCCACAATGAATGTAATCTTTATGCACTGCAGACTTGTGTTAACAAAAACAAACAAACACAAAGGTCTTCCATTTTCAGAGGTATGCGGTCACATGGGGAGGCAGTTCCATAAGAAAGCCTGGAGAATTTCATCATTCATTGAAAAACCAAATGATTAAATATTATGGCAACAAATACGTCTTTCCAACTCTTCTCCAGTCATGTTCTGTGTAATTAGTACCAAGATAATAAGTTGTCATATGCTAAAAACAAAACTATAATGCAGGCCCTGTGTGGGATCCCCGTGACACACCAAATCCACTGTGGACTTGAGAGAATTTGGTAAGTAACAGACTTTTGCTGAAAATGTGAAGTCATCCAGAGTTTGGCTCTCTCTTTACCTTACTGGAAACTACTCTTTGCCCAGGGAAATACAGTGAGCTGGAAATGTTGGGTGGAAGTGAATGTTTCACTGAGTTGCTGTTAAAGAAGAGCCAGTAATTGATTCAGCGACTTTTATTTTTCTGTGTTGTTTCTTATCATTTCTCTAAACATGCCACAAAAATACTTGAAGTTCATACATTCTCTTCTCTTTTTCCCAGGCTTTTCCAACACTGTTGATACTCGATAAAGAATCTGTTGATTGGCTACCGGTGAGAAAGAAGGTGATCAGTCCTGATACTTCATGAATGATGAGCATGTGGTCAGTCATCTGGAAGATGCTGCATATGTATTATCTCACTTAATCCGTAGCATAATTTTCTGAGGTCAACACATTCAGTCCTAATTTACAGAGAGAAAAACTGAAGCTCTGATATGCTAAATGTGTGTTCAATATTCAAAACCATCTTTTTCTCATAGCTCTTTCCAACTTCATATGTTCCTTGAAAGAAACAAGTTGAGGGTATAAAATAATTAACCTGTTTATTACTTCTGTCTTAATTGATCACCAAAGTAATGACATGACTGATTAAATTCTCTCTCCAAAAAGTTGCTTTGGGGATATAGGTTCTCTTCAAAAACTTCCCTCTCTTTTTTTCTCATTATTAAAAAAAATCTTAATTTGCTTTTTAAATCTGATTGTTCTTAGATTTCATAGTATATTATTTTCAAACAGTTACTCATTAAGTGGAATTTTTGAGAATTCATAGCAAAGAACAAAGGCCCACAGTATAAAAAAGGACAAAATGTTACAGCTGTCCCAGCAAAAAAGACCACGCCATGAAAATCTCCAAATTAAAGGAGCCCTTTTAATTAGCCAGCAACTGAGGATGAGCTCTCTGGCTGCCATCTTCCTTGGTAAGAATCAAGCAGGGAGCCCAGTTTTCAAAGGGCAAAACCACACAGTGGCAAGTCATGATCTCATCTTTGAGCAAGTATAGGGGTACAGCAGCAGATTGCAAGTTAGATTAAAATCCGATTTGGGGATCCAGTAGGAAATCCCTGTGTTTATGGTTAGAGCCGCAGTATAACATGCCCTGTCCTTTGTTCTTAACCACAAGGTAAGCGAGGTGCTGGTTCACTTGTCACTGTGAGCAAACAAGCCTTCCGGGGAGGAAAAGGGGTAAATAAAGTTCAGGCACTGGCTATGGGGGTTTCTGGTTAACTCGCTTACTTCAAAAGGGCCACAACTTGACTTAAGAATCAAAAGACTTGGAAGATATTTGGAGACCAGTAATAAAAACAGCAACCTTGAAATATTCTTCTAGTAAATGGCTTAAGCAAACTGAATGCACCTTTAGGTCTGGCTGTGAGGGATACCACATTGTTTTGAATTTTCTCCATTCACACTGTCAGACAGCCATGCACTAGGGCTGACGCTCTTGTTCAAATGGCGTGATGGTGAAAACGCAGGAGCGCTCATCAATAGGGTTATTCACTCGGATGATTGAATTGCAGATTAACTAAATGGGAAAAATTGAGGCTGCAGAAAATATGTATCTCCTCTTCACAGCCATTGATTCGCCCCCATGGCACCCCGAGAAGGAAAACTGACCTCTCTGAACCCCAGTTACAATCTGTAAAACAGGAAAGCAAAGCGTTCCGTCCATCTCAGCCAAAGGAGCAGCATGCGTGCGTCTCCTGTTCCCCCACTGCAGCTGGACACGGACGGATGTCGTGCTATGCCCTCGCTCTAAAAGCCTCACCGTCCTGGATGCTCTTCCTCTCCCCGAGCTCCCTCCAGACTTGCCCTGGACTGTTTGCAAGGCCGTGCTAATTGTTTACGAAGGTTTCTCTGTCAAAAAACCTGTTCCTTTCCGTACTCCATGAAGGGGTCCAAGAAAGCATTTTAGACCCACAGCTGCTGTGTGCTCCCAAAGCAGCACCCACAAGTATTAGTGTTCTGGGGGGTTCTTGGGAAACTGCCTCACCCGGGGTCCGCAGAGCGCCCGAGGGCCAGAGGTGTGTGGCCGTGATGCTCTGCTCAGCACTTGATAACAGTGTTAAACACCTGAGGGTTCTGCCTGGGCTACGGCAGGTGCAGGCCACACCGCCTTGCCGGGACTGCTGTCTCAGACCAGGCAGCGGATGAGCAGGAAAAAGACATGGACCGCAAAGGGCAGTGCCCCTGCTTAGTGTGTATTCAAATGCACAGAAAGCACCAGGTCAAGAGTTCAAAGCCATGCTTGTTCCTTCTTCTGGCAGAAGTGGGGTCATAAGAGATAAGGAGTTACACTCCGAAGAAACTGAAAAGTGAGAGGATTTTGAAGACATAGAAACCACTTCCAGTCAAAAGGCAGCTGCACCACACTAGACTCCTAAGACTATGAAAAAAGTTTCAGGCTGACAGTGTGTCTTCATTCCAATGGGAAAAATAAAAGTGTTTTCCTCTAGTTCTGGCAGCCCAGCAAGGAAAAAGTATTAGCAGAAGCATGAGTCTTCAGGGGTCTGGCCTGCTTCCCAGGCATATCCTGAGATAATGGCAGAACTTCCAAAAATTCTAGTGGCAGGGATCTACATTTCCCGTCGTAAATGGTTAGGCCATCTGGAACTGGAACGTCTATTATGGAAGCATTAAATTTATGGAACTGTCCTCACAGGCTCCTAAAACTACTTCAAACGCTCTACAGAATAAAAATAAGTTGAATAGAATCAAACTATGTGGATTATCAACTCTTCTGGTGGAGGAGGTACAAATGTACGGGAGTCATAGGGAAACACCAAAATATGCAACTAAGAATTTAAATGTACATTTCACTGCATGGTTTGGAAATGCAAATTTAGGGTATAGAACTGATTCAAAGTTAAGCATGTGGGCCTGATTTCCTCCTGGGGTGTTCCCTGCTGCCTCTGTTACATATGTTAATGGGCTCAGTGGAGGCAGGAGAAAGGGAGGTGGATCCTGCAGTAGCCCTACCTCCCCAGAAGCTGTCCTGGAGCTTCAGTGCTGGAGTTAATCACTGTCATTACACAAAACAGAATTGCTCTTGTTGACTTGTCTTTGTCACTTTGGAATGTATACGTAAAGAGGCTGACTGGTAAAGATACACAATAGGAAATCTAGCCATAAAGCAGACTTGCTCACACATACTTTATTTGTTTTTCTGTTTGCTGCATAACCAATATTTATCAATGTATTCTGGGAAATTAGAAGGCTTTTCCATGCAAAGGCTGCCTAGGAATTCACCTGTGTTTTCTTATAGCACATGTGTATCTTCATTATTCATTTATATATCTAATTTATAAGGGTTTTTCTGGTAAGTGGCATACCATATGGATTCAATTTAGTGTTTTCCAAAAAGATCATATATCCATTCCCAGAGGTTAAACATAATCCAGATGACTTCAAACAATATCCTTTTGTTATCTCCCAGTTATCTAAGTCAGAAGTCCTGGCTGACATGACTATTTTTTGCTTTGGCTAGCAAATGACACCCAAAAGGTGTTTTCAAGGCAGGGCTGTAACATTAGGTTCTGGGGAAAATATTACTTCCGGCCTCCTGGGCTGTCAGCAGAGTTCAGTTCTGCAGGTTTCTAGTACTAAGGTTCTCTTGTTGGCAGTCACTTGGGGCCCACTCAGCTCCTTAAGGCCACGTGAATTCCTTCTCCAGTGATCCCCTCTGTCTTCAAATAACTTAGGCCCATTGAATCCTTCTCACCTTGAAATCATTCTCTGAATTTGGTGTCTGCCTCAGTCTGAGATACAGCTATGCTTCCACAATGCTCCTGGGATTACATTGGCCCCACCTAAATAACCTCCATTTGGCATTCTATAAAGTAACATCATCACAGGACTAGCACCAGAGCGGGGAGAGCATGGGAGCTGTCTTAAAATATTGCCTACCAGACCTGACTTGTGTTTTAACCAGAAGCCAGTGTAAGACCAAGGGCCTTACCAAACGCTCCGAGGAGCTGACTGCAGCGAAGAACACCTGGGAAGGAACACACCGGACAAGGTGGAAAGTGAAACAGACCTTTATTAGTCCGGCCAGACGGCACTCCCAAAGCAAAATAGCTTAGAGAGGCAACTGGCTCAGAGTCCAAGGCTGTTCTTATAGGGGGTTGAGGGGGAAGTTAACATATAGAATTGAAGGAAAGGGACAAAGGTTACTGGTCGACTGTCACGTATTGATGGTCAGCAGACATTTGCAGCTTGTTCTATAGATTGTGGTGTCTGGAACATCAGTTCCGGGCAAACAAGGAGTTGAGTAGTTTACTTTGGGACTTTAGGTCTGTTACAGATTTTTATCTAGTGTCCCAAAACTAACAAGCATCTTTATCCATTAACTCACATTTAATCACAATGGGGCTGGAGAAAAGGAACAAAGGTTATGTAGTCCCACACCAGAAACAGCTGTGTGCTTTCCCATGGGATGGGGATCCTGGTGCTGTAGAGGACACCAGAAAAGGCAGCCTGTGTTTTGAGTGGAATGCACAATCGGGGTAGTGTTGTATGTTCTGGTAGCTATGGTTGTCCTACCTACATGGCTACTGCTTACACTATGACCATGGCGTACTCTGCCCATCTCCCATGTAATCTCGTCCCCTCTTGACTTCCTGTCCAACTCCATTTCCTATCATAGAAATCTCAGCCCTGAGGCTTGAAGGCACATCGTTTCTTCTGGTGATACTGCTTTTCTGAATCTATCTACCACTGCTGATTATATCAAGTCTGTGCTGACCTCACCATCCAGGCCTTCTTGCTCATTTACTCTCAGCTCCTCAAGAACATAGAGTGTCTACTCACTTGCACATCTCCTGCGAAGTCCTTTATGGTACCTGATCCAGAACAGCTGGTCAGTGAACACCTGTAAGACAGAGACACGTGGAACAACTCCCCTGTACTGTGCTACATATAGGCAACAAATTATATGTCCAACAGCTTTGCATACTCTTATGTTAGCAAAACTGATTCAGGTTTTAGTCCCACAATAACCAATCAATGTATATTGCAACACAGAATCCATAGACTTCCAAATGAGTTTGTGTAGTTGACTTACCTTCAGTCCCCATTTAGCTAATTTAATCAGGTGGCCAACACATGCCCTCTCTCAAGCCGGGGGATTGCCTTTTTTGCTATTATAAATAATGGTAGAATTCCCTACAATGAGAGTGTCAGCACTGCTTCTACGTTAGGAAACCGGATGACTTCCGATGCAGGTAGCTGTGGTGAATAGATGAGTTCCTCTACTCTCAGAGTATTTTAATCATAAATTATGAGCTCATATCAGTGTCACAAGGAGGCTGATTGCCAGTGGGCACACAGAGAGCTTGGAGCCACCAATTGAAAGTCCATTATGTGCAGTCAAACCGGCCATGAAGGGCACTGTGAGGAGGTCGGGTGCCGGGAAGTGTCCACCGCCAGGGAGCCCTGAGCCAAGGGACACCTCGGTCCAGAAGAGGGCTCCTAACGGCTGCCCCCGAGGAGCACAGAAGCTGTCCCTCGTGCTTGCAGAGTAAAATGGGACCTGAGTCTGAAGCGCTTCCAGGGTGCTAACTATTGCAGGTGGCAGGAAGCTGCTTCTCTGAGGGAGCATGGGGCTTCCCGCACGCCTTGCTCTAGGTGCTTCTCCATCTCAGTGCACCTCTGGGTTCTTTGTAATATCCTGCACAGTAAAAGGCTAAATGTGTTCCCCTGAGTTCTCTGAGCCACTTTAGCAAATACTCAGACCCAAGGTCTTCGACTTCTCCATGTATAACCAGCATAAGGGAAGAACAGGTCTCGCTCCAGGGCTTGTGGCAGGGTCTGAAGTAGGAGGTGGTCCTGGGAGACTGCGTGCTCAACCTGTGAGGTCCACGCTGACTCCGATTAGTGTTGGAAGAGAACTAACTGTGAGGATATCTAGTTGGCATCTGCTGGGGAACTGATAAGAAAATGCAAAATAAGACCAAACACACACCTGGTGTCAGAAGCGCTCTGTGTTCTGTTGAAAGACACTACAGTAGAAAAAGAAAAAAATTGTTTTCCCTTTTATATCCAAAGTGTCATAAGAATACAATGTATGCTTAAATTTAAAATTGTATTACAGTTACTGACATGTTGCCATCAAATCTTCTCAAAATGCAGCCCTCGGGCTGGGGATTTAGCTCAGTGGTTTGGGCTCCTGCCTTGCAAGTGCCAGGTCCTGAGTTCGATCCCCGGTACCAAAAAAAAAAAAAAAAATGCAGCCCTTGTCTTTAACACACTCATCCCATCGTTTTTGCCATTTTCTGAAGCAGTTGTGGAAGTCCTCATCTTTAATTGTGCCACCCCGGCTGGTTCCAGGCCCTAAATTAATTCACAATGTTTACCTTTTAGGGTCATTTTGACTTTGGGAAAAGCCAGAAGTCCCAGGGAACTGGGTCTACTGTAGAAGGTAGATGAGGATGCACCTTAATGTTTTTATTTGACAGAAATTGCCAGAAACACTTTGAATAGATTCAGGACTTGGAAGAAGCTATGAAAAGACACTCCCGAAAGAGGACTCCAGAACTGCTTCAGAAAATGGCAAGGACGACGGGATCAGTGTGTTCAAAGAAAGAGGGAATATTTTGAGAGAGCTGAATGACAATGTGTCTTTTACTGTAATAAATTAAAAATGTTTAAACATTGCCATATTTTTAGATCACATTTCATATAGTGAAGCAGCCATGTGAGACAGGGGATAGGAAGAGCTATTGTGATATTGAATTTTAAATGTTCTGTCCATGAGGCATCCCCAAACAAGTTACCCAGACCACAGGATGGCCTGTATCTTTGCACTTCCAATGTATTAAGCCCCGGACAGATGCTCCAAGGATCAAGGGCCAGACGTGGAATTGGAAAAGTGTTATCTTTGCTCACAGAGGCCTACCGGTACCTCAGCAAGCTCATTGGCAGCAATGTCAGCAATGTCATGTAACACCCTTGTGGGAAAAGATTTATATTTATCCTGGTTAAGCATGTGAGTACACTAGAAATGAAATGTAAATAAAACAGATGAGCCATATATAAACTGATGCTGTAAGAAAAAAAGTAAACATGACTATGAAAATGATGTCTTCATTTTTTGGCACGTAAGTGTTGTAGGTCACCATATTCTGTAACATTAATTTCCCTTTGGCTCTATGTTCAAAAACTACAGAGTAGATATTGATGTTCTTGATATTTTAACATAAGCCACTTTAGATACATTTTAAAAACTCTCTAGACTACATTGGAAGTATATTTCCCAATAAATGAGTACATTATTGAGGTGATTCTAAACAAACCAAGCTTTGCAGTTCTGTTGAGATATTTTTCAAGGGAGCCCTCTTGTGGGTGACAGGCACATTACCTACAGAGTTTCATTGACCGGGCTGGTAATGTGCTGAGAAGGATGCTTCACGTCCCACTGCCGAGAACTTGAATATGCTTACCGTTTTGTGCTCATTACTTCTCCATTTTTATTTTTCCAAATTCAATTCTAGAAGGCTTAGAATTCTAGCAGCCTTACAGAGGGTATAAAAGTCACCTGGTCCCTGGTCCCCAAATTGGCTTGTCATCATTATTACCCAGGGAGTGTTTTACAAGAACTTCTCCATGAGTCCAAAATATTCTTGCTTTGTTAAGTATGTAGCAGTGTCAGCAATTCATATATTTTTTAAACCCCCTCAAGTAATTATGATTCTGAATCAAATGTAACCCTAAATTATCCAACTTCCTTTCTGATTATACCTGCTAAAACTCAAATCTTAATAATTTAGAGTTGTACATTCTCTTTCTCTGACTTAACCATGAACTTATCAGGGACAGGCTGCTGCTCACTTCTGTCTCCCCCCCAGTACCCACTGCTGTGATAAGTAAAAAGTAGGAGCTCAATCACTTTATTAGATTGGGTTAAGTAATTCTCTTCTACTAATTTACATTGTTAATAGCATGGAAATTCCAATTCCAATGTGTTTACAGTCTCTGAAATTTAAACAAAGAGATTTCAACACAAAATCTCCATTAGTCAGTCAACAGCCTTCAGCAGCATTCCAACAAACACTGTGTGTACCTGCACTGCTTATGGTAAATAGTGGGAACAAAGTCGACCCTGGTTTTCCCCCAGTTGCATTTAAAATGTGCTGTCGTATTTCAGTTACGGTTAATAAAGCTGTGTAGCCCTTCTCACCACTCAATGAGATGTGCTTGGTCTGAAAGCAGCAATGGGAAGAGACAATCTCAAAAAATGGAGTAACATGGTCACTCTCTTTTATATGCACAATTTTAAATTCCAAGAAAATAAGAAGCAAGTTACTATGCAAGGTAAACTTTACAAATACTGGGACGAGGCAAGATTGGATATAAGCAATCGGATCTGACGATAATATATTCCATTTGCCATTGTTAGAGATTTATGCAAGATAGCAGATAACACCTTCCTTTTGAATTTCAAATGCTGTATAACCTTTTGAGGATAACAAGTGATATTCATCTGAAATAATGGTAGGAAATTTATAAGGGAGACCACATAATTAGTTGTTATTTTTTGCAAGTACCACACACTCTCATAGTAGCATGGTTAGGGAAAATACAATCTCTCAGTAAGAAGTTAGTCCTTTTTTATTTCTTTTTCTTTTCCTCTTTTTGACTTGAACAGCTTGGTACAAAGGGTACCTAATAATCTCAAAAAATACAAATAAATACAACTTAAGACAGCATCTTGAAAGACTTTTCAGCTGTATTGGACTTTTAAGGTAACTATAATATATATCTTTATCAAGTAGCAAATTATATGAGTCTGAGTTAAATACTTTACACAATAGAAATCCTTTAGTCTAGAACCTAGCAAATCACCGTAGAAAGAAACAAATATGGCTTTCATTTTTCTAGGGTGGTCTTCTTTTCTAAGGTTATTTTCCTGTATACCCATTATCTCAACTCCACTTCTGAGTAATAGTATAGCTAATATATCACTATATCCTGGTAGTTTGCATTACAGCATATTTGGATGACCATCAGCAATATTCCTAAGAAGGTCGGCAGGCCCCAGCCAGAGGCCTTCTTAAGATGTGAGCCAGAACTTGGAGAATGAGTAGATTTTTATAACAGGAAGAAAGATGCACATTCTATGCCCAGAAAGCATTGCCAACCAAGAAGGGGCCCAGTCTAGGTGGCAATTCAAAGTGGACTCAGGCTGCTCAATATTCCTGTAAACATAGGAACAATAATTTTCGGTTTGGTACTTGATCATACATCTCTCCTTAAATTAGAACATAAATGTCAGCATTAAGATGAAAAGTCTTAGTCACAAATGATTAAGCACACAACTACTGTGTATGAGTTATATTCAGTTTGCCAAATCCATGACTTGAGAGCACCCAAACATGTTCAAATTGCAAGTCATGTCCAAGGTGAAACTTATTCACTAAACCACTGTGCTGCATGATGAAGAGGTTTATATTTATGTTTTGTGCCTGTTTCCTAGTCCTGATTTTATAATGCTGCTTTTATCTCTGCTATAGTTGGAAGATCACTTTTTTATGAAGTTTCTTCATTTTACTTTTTGCTGCAAAGAACCGTATTAAAAATATTTAGTGTGTAAAATACAAGCACTTTTAGCTTTTATAGGAGAACTCATTTATCTGTCTCCACTGTCTGGTTCATTTCTGGCATTAGTGCTGCTGTGGATAGAAGAAAAAAAACTGAGGCAGGGTCTCCCTTGTCCAGTGCAACCCTTCTACTAAATGCTTCCTGCAAATTGCATGCACGCTGGTTTATACAAAATGCTTTATGTTCCAATACTTGGAAAGGTATTTAAAGGTTTCCAGACCTAAATATCTTCTAGTCCAAGTACGCAAAGGAAGATTTGTTTTTATCTTTCTCATAACTGCAAGGAAAAATATTTCCAGGTCACATTAGTAAGGAGGATATTTCCTGGCTACAAAGAAATAGTTCATGTCATGAAACTATATCTTCTCAGTCAAAAAGAAATAATTCTACCAACTAATAAATAGTCCAATATCAAGTGATGTATCATGAGTCATCTAACGGCACACCACCAAAGATAGTATCTCTCTGGATTAGCTTGTCACTCACCAATACGGATCACCCGGCTAGGCCGAGTTACTCAGCAGGACAGGTTCTTAACAATAATTCATCAATCCATTATGTGTAAAATACTGCCTGGGTACTGAGGTTACCTTTTGGAGGAAAATATCCTATCTTCTTCTATCTTGCATTACTGTAGCCTCTCACTGAAGAGACATTTAGCCTTTTTGTAGGCCAAACACAGTTGACTTTGGAGCAGGAAATATTAACCACAGCTGGATCCACTTGACCCAAGTAGGGGTTGCCACTGTGATGTTACAGAGACCAGGCCTCCTACAGCTTCTTTATTGGAAGGGATTTCAGCTTTCTGAGTTCTATGGACATCCTCCCAGGACACCACACTTTGGAACTGTTTTTTCTGTGATACATCCTGACTTTAGTTTTGAATATCACTCCAAGTGGAATCAAAAATACATCTGGCCCTTTTCTGAAGAATATTTGTATTGCTTCTTATGTTTTACTCCCGCTCTTGTAATTGTCGCAGACATCCACCTAAAATAATTAACAATGGAATACAAAAAGGAAAGATTCAGTAATGAAAAATGTGACTGATATGACCTCACTGCAAAGAAATGAAGTATTTTGAAACACGAGCACATTCCTTTATAGTTTAGAAATAGCTTAAAATTTAGGAAGGCATGCTTCTAGTTCTACCTTCCTAATAATTTTGCATGATGGCTTCTGGAGGGATTACTGCTCCCATTTTACAAATGAATAGATATAGTTACATTCTTTGAAAACGGGAGAGTTAGAATTTAAGCCTCAATTATCTAGCTAGACACTCAATTCTACTTCCATGCTATATACCATTTCCCCTAAAATGCTGATTTGTTTCATAAAATATTTATTAAATATATGACTGATTTTTACTTCCCCTGTGCTTGCTACTTGATGGACCAGTGGTTGGAACTGAGGAACGTGAATGGAAAATTCTCGCAGGCAGTCTTCACAAAAGAAAGGGGCCTTATGGTGCAGGATTCTAAGTTATGTTGTTCAAGCAATAACAGGCTTTCCAACCTTACTCAAAACTCAGGTAAGTACTGCTTAATATTTTGTACCCTCAATTATTTTAATAGACCACTTGATTATTCTGGATAGGATTTTAATACTTAAAACAACTTCAACAACGTGAATGAAATTACTCAAATGGCTGGTGATCATATTGACAGAGTATGGATCTTAACTTTCGAGTCTCACCCCCTCACTTCCCACCAAGATCTCTGAGTTGGTTACATCATTTGATCCACTTTATAGCGTGCATTGAGTTGCACATTTTCATTTTTATCACACTTCCTTTTTCATGACATATGAACATGTAATATATCTCATGCACAACATGACTTCTGATGTAGTGCTTCGCTATTCCTCACAGCACCCCTAGATTTTAGCAAGTGCTGGTGCTCATTATATTTGAAGGATATAATTGAAACATCATAGCAACAGAAATGCCCAATATGGAAGTAATACAGAAATGCCAAAATCCTAGTTCTCAGTTCACTCCTTTGCCACTGGAGTCTATTAATTTGGTTGATTACATTCTAAACATGTGCACCCATGTTGCTAAGGAAAAAAAAAAACATGGAAAGAATTTGTAGCCCTTTTAAAGAAAACATTCTACTTATTGATTCACTAAAATACTCCTTTTCCCAGAACACTTTCCCATGTCTGTTCTAAGGGAGAAATGCAGTACAAAGTCTTGAGGCAGAAATTAGAGAGAAATATGCTTCCACTGGGATCCATCGACTATGCATTTGAATAACTCTGAAATGGAAAGAAAAGTGCTCATTATTTTCCTAATTCACAAGTACTGTGTCTCTTCCCTTCTCGATCATGATAGGAGCTGCATCTTGCGGTCAGGAAATGGTAGTCTCGGTCTCAGGAACAGGTTTCCACGAGCCTGAGGCTACACGTCCTTGACATGGAACCAGAGAGATTTCATACTCGAAATAAGAGAAACTCTGGGAAAGTTGATAGTGAGTGTTCAATGGACAATATCCCCTGAAGTTATCTGTGTGTCAGGCATAATATCAAGTGCTGAATTTGTGTTACTTCATACAACCTACACAAACCCTTGTGAGTTATTTATTAGATCCTATTTTACAACTGAAAAAAATAATTTAATACCTGTTATTGGGATATGAATATAGTAGCTAATTTTAAGTTGTGTTCTACAAACTGTCTTAACAAAACTTTATCTGTCTATTTGATCCAACTCAATGAGCTTTATACTTCCTTATGTTTTTAACATCTGTTCATGGCAATCTTTCACCTCTTTAGGTTGCTTGAAAATTTTTACAGTGTGTTAGTCAGCTTTCTATTACTAAAACAAATGCCTGAAATCACCGACTTCTATTAAGAGAAAAGTTGTTGTTGACTCATAGTTTGAAAGCTCTGGTTCCTGACTAATTGGCTTCATTGCTCTTGGACTTGCAGTGAAGCAGCACATCATGGCAGGATTATATCCTGAAGCAAAATCACCCAATTCAGGGCCAGGAAGCCAAAGTGAAGAGAAGGAATGAACCAAGGTTCAACTTCCAGCTTCAAAGGCACCCAAAGACCTAAATTAAATCCCACTTCTTAGGGCTCCACTGCCCCCAGCAGCCCCACCTTAGGCCCCAAACCTATAACACATGGGCCTTCGAGGGACATTTAAGATCCAAACCATAGCACATACTTTATTATCGTGAACATGTTCAGAAACATGAAATGTCTCCTTTTATATATTTTATTTTTATACATATTCAAATTTAATGAAAATTTGTAAGAGTAATGTAAAGATTTCACACGTAACGTTTGCTTAGAATTCCCAATCATTTATGTTCCAGCCCATCCGTCTAGTTCTCTTCCTATCTCTCCCATACATTGTATGCCCACATATGCACCATGTTTCTAATACTGGATAGAAAGTTCCAGACATCATGTCCATATATCCCTAAATACTTTAGTATATAATTTCTATGAAAAAAGTTTAAACTTTTAAACACTCATACATCAGTTATCAAAATCAGATACTTTGAGTCAATGCTATTAAACATGTATGCATAATACCCATTTAAATATCACCTATTTCCGGTTGGTCTTCCTTTAACTATTTTTCTAAGATCAAGGTGTAATCTAGAATTAAATATGATTTAGTTGTCCTGACTCATTGTTACCCTTTAACCTGGAAGTTAATCTGCCTTTCATTTTCTTTTCTGAAGCAGGCAATTTTGAAGAGCATATACCACTTATTTAATAGTGTTATGGTTTAAATACAAAGTGTCCTCAAAGATTCATGTGTTAGGGCCGGGGATTTAGGTCAGTGGTTATGGTGCCTGCCTTGCAAGGGCAAGGTCCAGAGTTCAATGCCCGGTACCGAAAAAAAAAAAAAAAAATTCATGTGTTAATGGCTTGATCCCCAGTGTAGCCATATTCAAAGTTAAGGTAATTGGATCATGAGGGAGCTAATGGATTAACCCACTAATGAGTTTATTTCTGAGTGGGCTTCTTAGGAAGTGGGGCTGAACTGGATGAAGCAGGATGGTGGGGGATCGCCTTTGAAGGCTGCATGCTGTGCCTGGTCGTTCTTTTCTGCTGTCTTCCCTGTCTCTGATTCCTGGCTGCCATGAGGTGAGCAGCTTTTCCCTGCCCATCCTTCCAGCCGTGTTTCTGTCTTAGAGTCAGCCAACCTCTGACACTATAAGCCAAAGTATATATTTCCTCTTTTAATTTGTTTTCCTTATGCATTGGGTTAAGTGGAAAAAGCTGACTAGCCCAAGTAGTTAGATTCAAGTTATACAACTTGGTGAGAGTATTACTTAGATGTTCATTTGTCTCAATATTGATATATTGGTGGTATTAGCTTTGATTGCTAGGTAAAATTGGTGTCCTTCACTACACGAATATGATTTTATTTTTCTAAATAGCATAATTTATGAAGATATACATATCCTTTCATCAAACGTACCTGCTAATTTTAGCATTCATTACTTATTTCTGAATTCCACATTTCTTCTGTAAATATTAGGTTGGTACTATTCCACTGTAAGGGAGAATCTTCCCTTCTTCATTTATTTATACATTCAGTTGTTTCTTTGTATTATTTTGTGGACTCATGAATTCTTGATTTACTCATTAAATTACAATCCTTTACACTTACTTTTTCCAGACAGGAGCAATGCAGGTCCCAGAAAGCCTATTCCCGTCCTTTAACCACGTCCCATGATTCTTTGAGCATTTGTCATGTTCTGATTGAAATGCTCGCGTGCGCTGCCGGTTACTGGGCCGGGCCGTGTCAGACTCCCTCTAGTTAATCTGGATGTACCTTTTCCTTATTGTGTTCCTCTCACAAGTCCCTCCTGATGGACGTGTTTGGGAAAATACCCCACCCCTGGGATGGTCTGTCCGAGTACTTAGGGGTAAATAGTTGACTGAATCCTGTGAAATTGCATAGTAGTCCCAGAATTAAAGTCCTTCCATTCTACATGCACCCCAAAATTGTGAGTGTCAGCATTTGGACAGTTTAAATATTTAATATGCATCCTTGCCTCTTTAGCATCCCCCGGTGATAGATGTAATGCTATTTGCCTGAGACATTAGTTCCTTTAAGTTAGTTGAAGGTTTGTAGAGCACAGCCTATGCATCTTCAGCAAGAATACATGTGCCAGGAATACATACTGCCGCTCGGGCAGGTTCAGACCTCAGGACGGTAAAACCAAAGTACACAGGAGAAGGTTCTGACTTCTAGACACCAGTGACTGATTTTATGGCAATGAGAAAGGTGTATCCTTATATCTAATACCTGTCACTTAATGCCTATGTGTCCTTGGGAAATAATTTACCATCTCTGATATTCAGGAGTTTTTTATCTGTGAAAAATTAAATTGTGACACTTGGCCTGTCAAATTTGAAGAGGATTTTATGAGAATGTAATCCTAAAGATAAATAGGGTCTGGGTAAAATACATGCTTAATTTGTTGAGTGTTTTTGATATTCACTTTGTTGAGTTGAATGTATTACAAACATATTGTCTAGAAAAATGTACAACAAAATGGCATATCCATCAACTATATTTATACTGCAAGAATGTATCGACCTCTGTGTGACAGAGGGGATTGCCACAGTGATATGTAGCATAAAACTGCACATCACTCTGACACCAGTGCTTCAAGAATGCAGGCAGATCAGGAGTTCAGTATCATTGTTTCCTCCCGAATATTTTCTGTTCCCTCCTGTTTGTCTAGAATGAATGCTTTTACCAAGAGAGGAACTGACTGGAACTTAATTTACACCGGCTAATACAAAGGACACCTATCCAGGAGAATTCAACCCCAGAGGCACGAAAGATTTCTGTTTTCCACCTTGTCCAGGTCATGTGTTGCCCATGCACAAACAAATGTCTTGGATTCATTTTCCCCTCAGAGAGATGGGGCCTCGTGGAATGTGAAAACACCAGGGAATGTTGCCCAGTGTTGGTTCATTGGAAAAGAAAAATGTTTCCCAGATGACAGACAGTATCCATTACCCTGCCAAGATTTATGTCTCTGATTTGTGCCTTATTTTTATTATCTCCTTTCTTACAAATCTCTCCTTGAAATTTAAATATCTTGCTTATGATGTTATCAGGATAGCATGTTGATAACACAACAATGGAAATACCAATAACAAATGTACCCTGCCATGCCCAGTAAATACTTACTCTTGTGTGCGGTCAACTACATCATAGCAGGTGTCCAATTGATATGTGATTCTCCCTCTCTTTAGAAACGTCTATTTTTCACCTATTTTCTTTAATAAAAGATCATGTTTTCCAAATGATATAAACATCAAGTCAGCAGAAATAGATAGGTTGTGATGTAGTGCAATCTTTCTCAATTGTTCATGCTATGCGAATCAAGAAGGTTAGAATGCTGAAGGCTATTTCCCACCACCAAACACTTGGTTCAAATACAGTGGGACCCCCACTTACTAAGAAGTTCCATTTGGGGGATGTTAGTAAGCTGCGTACTTGAGTACCTTGTAAGTCCGACAAAGTGAGTCTTACCCACCTTTGAGACAAACATATACCGTGTACTGCTTTGCGCTTCCTAGCAGGCCCCTCCACATCACCACTGCTTTTCCTCTTGCTTCTGACATCCTGGGCTCTGATTGTGCACTGTGCTGCTTGCCGTGCCCTTTGCATTGTACAATGAGCAGTCTGTCAGTGGGAGACCTTCCTCTCCCTTGTCTTGCCTTGTCCAGAACCACTGATTCCCACAAGTCCCCATCATGCGTGAGGGCATCTCCATCCACGTTGGCCAGGCTGGTGTCCAGATTGGCAATGTCTCCTGGGAGCTCTAGTGCCTGGAGCGTGGTATCCAGCCCAATGGCCAGATGCCAAGTGACAAGATCATCGGGGGAGGAGTTGCCTCCTTCAACACCTCTTCAGTGCTGGCAGACACATGCCCAGGGCAATGTTTGTAGACCTGGAACCCACAGTCATCAGTGAAGTGCGCACTGGTACCTACTGCCAGCTCTTCCACCCTCCACAGCTCATCACAGGCAGGGAAGATGCTGTCAATAACTATGCCTGTGGGCACTACACCATTGCGAGGAGACCACTGACTTGGCTTGGACCGAATTCAGAAACTGGCTGACCAGTGCTCAGGGCTACAGGGCTTCTTGGTTTTCCACAGCTTTGGGGGGTGGGGGGAGACTGGCTCTGGGTTCACCTCCCTGCTGATGGAACGTCTCTCTGTTGACTGTGGCAGGAAGTCCAAGCTGGAGTTCTCCATTTACCCAGTCCCCCAGGTTTCCACAGCTGTAGTTGAGCCCTACAACTCCCTCCTCACCACCCACACCACCCTGCAGCACCCTGATTGTGCCTTCGTAGTGGGCAAAGAGGCCATCTATGACATCTGTCATAAAAACCTCGATATTGAGCGCCCAACCTACACTAACCTGAACCGCCTTGTTAGCCAGATTGTGTCTTCCATCACTGCTTCCCTCAGATTTGATGGAGCCCTGAATGTTGATCTGACAGAATTCCAGACCAACCTGGCGCCATATTGCTGCATCCACTTTCCTCTGGCCACATATCCCCTGTCATCTCTGCTGAGAAAGCCTACCGTGAACAGCTTACTGTAGCAGAGATCACCAACGCCTGCTTTTAGCCATCCAACCAGATGGTGAAATGCGACCTTTGCCATGGTAAATACATGGCTTGCTGCCTGTTGTACCATGGTGATGTGGTCCCCAAAGATGTCAATGCTGCCCTTGCCACCATCAAGGCCAAGCGTACCATCCAGTCTGGGGACTGGTGTCCCACTGGCTTCAAGGTTGGCACTAATTACCAGCCTCCCACTGTGGTGCCTGGTGGAGACCTGGCCAAGGTGCAGCAGGCTGTGTGCATGCTGAGCAACATCACATTGCTGAAGCCTGGACTCGCCTGGACCATAAATTTGATCTGATGTTTGCCAAGCGTGCCTTTGTTCACTGTTACGTGGGAGAGGGGATGAGGAAGGGGAGTTTGCTGAGGCCCGGGAGGACATGACTGCCCTAGAGAAGGATAATGAGGAGGTTGGAGCAGATAGTTAGTTCTGAAGGAGAGGATGAAGGTGAAGAGTATTAATCTGTCTGCTGCAATTTTACACTCCATCGTCTCATTTTACACATTTTTTATGTTCTGTGGAATTATGCCCTAAACTGTCAATGAAAATGTTTGCATTCTCAATGTTATAAAAACAAAACACATGTGAACTACTTCCACCATGTGTTCACATCTACAAATGTTCATAATGTGAGGTCCATTCATATCTGCGAAAGTTAGCAAGTCAAAGGTTCCTACGGGACTTACGCTGCTGACAGTTCTATTAAATGACACAGTGATTCCCTAAATGTGTATTCAAGAAATCATGCTGGGTGACCTCAATTGGCAGAAGTAAAATTCAAGTGTGATTCATTAGATAAATATTCCAAGCTAATGAGAATAATGACCAAAAGAAAATATCTAAGGCGGACACAATGCTGATAGCCAAGTTCCAGGCAATATGCATCCCCATGACTGGAGTAGGCTCACATCTTGAAGAGCCATTCACAAACTATGTAGGCTGAGGAAATATTCACTTTTTAATTCAAACACCATTAATCTCTCATTTTTTATCCACTCTGAGGGAAAGTATTGTGAAATAGAATGCCTTTGGCAAAAAAGCTCGTATTTGTCCAGCTGTAAGGTACCAGAGAATACTCTAATAAAACTTAGTTATTAAATTACTTACATTAAAAGTAGCATGTGAGGGCTGGGGATTTAGCTCAGTGGTGCCATGCCTGCCTCACAAGCACAAGGTCCTGAGTTCAATCCCTGGTACTGGGGAAAACAAGTCTAAATACAGCATGTGAATGATATAATAACATTCACATTTTCAAAATGTCCAGGAAAATATTTTTCCCACTTACTTAAGCTACTTAAGCCCATAATAGGGACCTTTATGAGCTTCTCTCTTTAGTCAAAATAAATATGTGTACCAAAGTGCTAAAATCCTCTACGTAGTTACATGTCAGACAATGTGACATAAAATATAATGAATGCTGTTTCAACATTAAATTTAAATCTCACTGCTAATGCTGATGCATAGAGCTAAATCTTTTTCATAATCTGTAGGTCAAAGCCCATAATAGTTAAAGTCAAAACAATTTATCAAAGTAAAATTAAAGGAAGTATGTTCAGAAGGTTTACATTCAAGACTTATAATACAGAAAATCACATCTTTGTGAAAATAGAATCAAATCATACTTGTATTTTATTACCAGCTCTGTTTTAAGATTTCTCAGCTTGAAGCTAATTCATTGTAACTGATTTTTATACAAGGAATATGTCTATTTTTAGATGTTCCTATCAAACTGTACTGAGACTTCATACTGGGAAAATGATCATTAAAATATTTTTATATATATAATTTTTGAAGTCTAACCTAAATTTACTAATTTTGGTACAGTTGCTAATGGTAACTAATGTGTTTTGTCTGTGTTTACCATTCTGCCATTTAAGTGAAGAAAATATATGCTTGCTCTCATTAGGAAAATTGGCATGAATGTAATTTTTATGGACTTACCCAAGGATTTTTTTCTTTTGTTTTGTTTTGTAAAGGGTAAATGTCTTTGGGCCATCTCTGAATGAAAAATAAAAATCAGTTCCTCTCAAATACCACAAAGCTAGGTGAATGGAAAGAGATCTTGATAAGCTCTGGAGAAGCTGGGCTTTTATTCTTGGAAACAGGAGGAAAGTATGCAGGAGTTGCCATTGTCATGTAAAAATACAAACAACGAGGCTAGAGCAGCCAGTACAATTTCTAGTACGCACTGTCATGATATAGTAATTGAGGGCTACACTACCAAAATGAACTATTATTCCTTTCCCTCAATAAAATATTGTGATTGAGCTTTTAGGCTTAACATCAATAACACAAGTGCATGGAACATTTATTCCTCAGAATAGATTATAGGGCATAGACAAGAAAAACATATTCTATTTGAAGTCCAAATGACTCATGAATAATGGACATTTGGGACTTACAATAGCTTTGAATCACAGAGTTCAGGATGTAGAGTCTCTTAATGGTATCTTTACTTCTGTCTTTCTTTGCTGCACTGGTCTGTTACTCAACATAGAAGCCAGACAAACTCTTTTAAAACAAAAATTAGTGCATGTCACTACTCCGCTCTTAGAGTTAGCATGAGTGGTTTCCTTTGAGTCTTTCCAAGACATTCCTTTTGTTTTCCATCTCATGTTATTTTCTCTCTGTTCAAGTTAACTCTTCAAAAATTTCTCCCTGGGTGCCTAACAGCAAATGTTACTACTCTCTGTTAACTCTGCTAAATTTTTCCTAGCACTTTACAGCAACAAATAATTTAGTCTTTATTTGTTGGTTTGAATTGAAAAAACGGTTTTGTCTTTCCTCATCAGTGTATTCCCAATATCTAGAACGAGTGCAAATGCATTCTGGACAACTAATAAATATTCACTGAATAAATGTATAGATTCTTAGAATATACCGTCAGTCTAAGGACATAAAACTCACTATGGTCAGAATCAGTCCAAAGTCAAACTGGGCTTGTGAATGCATGGACTTGGTGATTATTAAGGTGTGTTTTCAGTAGACTGGTCTGAACTACCAAATAGAAATAGAAAATAGAAAACTACTAAATAGGAATGAGAAAATCCTGTAAATTTTTATTTTCCCCTGCTATTCTTTTCCATCAGATCTTTTCTTTTAAAAAATAAAACAGATCATAACTACGTGAAAACCAGAACTATCTCAAAAACATACTTCACGAAGTTGTTTTTATCATTGCTCTCACATTTTTTCTGGGTTTTAGGTTCTCCTCCTCTTTTCTGAAGATGCCTCCTCTTCCTTTTCAAGACAGAAGTAAATTTTGATCAGTGTGTCTGTCCCCCTAAGGTTTACTTACATTTTGAACATGACTTCTTATTGAAGAAAGGCTTTCTCACTTGTCATAATTAGGCAGCAATCTCCTTCTGTTTCAGTCCTTCCCACATATCTTCCTGGAGCACACTGCCTTGTATAGAATGTATGCTCAAGAAACAAAGCTTTCTAATATCACTGAATGAATGAGTTAATACTTAGAAGGCAAATACAATCACAGTTGTTGGAAATGGAGGGGATCAGGAGCCATATCTTGGGAGAAGACACCCCCATAAATAAACAATGGAACCATGGAAACTCATCAGGCCAAAGACTGAGTTACTCTGAACTTGCTACTCTAAAAGTGTAGCCAAGCGGCCAAGGGGACTCATTGAATACAAGGGCTATGAGGGAACTGGAGGCTACAGTCTTGAGAATCAGGGTCCTTGGAAAAGATGTCTTTGGCAGGCAGTCAGAGGAAGTCTACTCATATAAAAAAAATACTAATTGAACAGAATGACACAAATTTGGAACCAGAAAAGTTATGAATAATTGTAAAGTCCAAAGAGGTGACAATCTCATATGAAGAAGAAATAAGAAGTACAGACAGACCTGATAATACAATAAAACCATGAATGGCAGTAGAAACACACTGTGCTTATTATTTGGTGATGCCAGGGGTATGAAGTAGAGAAGTCAGATGAAATTTTTAAGTAGTACATGGCAAATTCAACCACAGTTTTGGAGTTAGTGCCTGTTTGATCCATGATTTGGGAAGAACACTGAAAATGAAGATTATTTCTCAGAAACCTAGGCACTTTACAGTAGTCATATGAATATTCTATTAAGCAGCAACAGACTGAGATAGTTGGAGGCTATCTACATCTGTGAAGGACTAGGCGAGAAAAATTGAAAATACATTAGAACTTTGGAAAAATTCCTATTAAAAATTCAAGGAAACAATGAAAATCCCAATAAAACTAAAGAGCAGAGATGCCCAATGAATCTTTCACGATGATGGAAATGTTCCATTCTGTGCTGTTCCACACAATAGTCACCAGCCACATACAGCTACTGAACACTTGAAGTGTGACTATTATGATTAAGAAATGAACTTTCATTTTAATTTTAATAACTACATGGGACCAGTGGCTACAATAGTGGCAGCTATGGAGATGCCAAGGTTAGTGGCTGATTGGCATTTTGGAGACTTAGATAGCAGTGCCAGATCACAACTAAGGTAGCAATAGGCCAAAAGAGATAGGGATTACAGGATTGCTTGGGAGCATGTTTACATTTTTAGCAGTACATATATGTTTAATCACGTTATTCTTATTCATGTCTTGATTGATCTGGAAAATGGGAATGACCTAGTCCTTACATGGTCATAGCATTATATGACCTCTTCGGAGGTTTGGCGGGAGGGAGAAAATGTTAAACCTCAATACACTGGACTAAGAGCCCAGACTGAATATTTAATTCGTTTTTAGTTTTTGTATTTTCAGTGTTGTATTCTCAGCATCTAGAAATTAGGCAATTAATGAATGAAATGGCTTGATATTTGATGCAATGTTAGGGTTTACATCTAAAATGTCCCCCAAAGATTCATGTGTTCAGAGGAGAAGCTTTTAGATGATTGAATCATGGGGTTGCTATATGAATTGGTGGATTAGTCCATTGATGAGTTCATGCTGAATATGCTGTTAGGAGGAGAAGCCTGGTGGGAAGAAGTAGGTCGCTTGAGTGTGACATGTAAGGGGGTTTTCTTGTGTTCAGCTTCTCACTTCTCTCTGCTTCCTGGCTGCCATGGGTTGAGTACTTTTCAGTAGCCAGATCCCTCACAATGTTGCTTCTGCCTTGGAGCCAGCTGACCAATGATCCAACTCCCTGAAAATATGAGCCAAAATAAATCTCTCCTCCTTTAATTAGCAGGTGCCAAGTGTTTAGTTCCAGCACCAGGACAATGACTAATACAGGAAACTGGCACTGAGAGTAGGGTCCTGTAGGGTTACATGTGAACTCCCAAGCCTTGGGCAATCCCATTTGATAGCCTTGCTGGTTGTGGTGCCCATGACTTCTTTCTTGGATTGGTTCTGTTCAGTCTATGGCTTTCCTTGTTGGATGTTCCACATTCCTGGCATCTCAAAATTCCCGAGGTCTCCACTGCATGCTTTGGCTTCATCTCATACTTTATACATCACCTTCTTTAAAAGCTGAGTAGAAGCTCTGATTAACCTACAGCTCTTGTATTCTACATGCCTGTGGAGCCAACACCATGTAGATGACACCAAGCTTGAGGGTCCTTGCCTCTGAGGCCCTAGATGACTGAGTGTAGGGAAATAATTCTCTAGGTGGTTCTGAGCGAGCAGGGTGCCCCAGGGCTCCTTTCTCAATGAAAGGGACTTGAAAAAGTTTACCCTTTTATATACTTGATCCTTGCATATGTGGGGCCTGACCAATTCCTGAGACACCCTCAAGGCATCTTTCCTGTTGTTCTGATGAAATGTTCTTGCCTTCTTTGTAATAGCACTAATATTTGTAAAACTACACTCTCAGTCTCAACTTTACAGGAGCTTCCTTTCTCACCAAACTACACATTTTTCATATCTTTTGGCTATGTTTTTTGCTTCTGATTCTCATTGTAATTTTGGCTGAAAAAAGGCAGCAGTATCCATGCCACAGCTTGAACATTGGGATGCCTTGAAATTTATTCATCTAGGTTAATTAATTCACCACTTGAAACTGAACTCATACAAAGACATGGATAAAATGTAGAAAAATCCTTTGCCAGAATAAAACACACATGGACTCTAATTCAGTTGCCATTAACATCCTTATTCCCAACTAAAACTTCATATGTCTGACATTTACTGTTCACATTCCCATCAGCATTCTGAACCTCTGACTGCCAACCAGCACAAAGAAAATTGATATCAAGAATGAAGCTATTGTTGCAACTCTACCTGACTGTGTGATCCCAGAAGCATTTGGAACTTGTTTAAGGGAGAACTTAGAAACGTTTGGATAAGGAGGATGGAGAAGCCTTAGAATGCTGTAAGCAGTGCTTGGGGAGCAATACTGGGTGAGGAAAGCTTTGAGCAGGGAGCAGAGCCAGCCCAAGAGAGAGGCAATGTGTGCTGCAACTTGTAAGGTCGTGAGGGCAGAGCTGCCCAAGCAATTTGGGGCTTACGTCTTACCACAACCCATGCTAGTTGCTACACATAAAGCCTTTCGGCAGTGAGGGACAGAATGCTATGTTTTACATCTAAACACAGAGAGTCTCATGGGTTCAGAGGTGGGGTTTGGAAAGGTGCTTGGATCATAAGGGTTATACTTATCAATGTGTTACTCCACTGGGGCTGCTGGGGGCAGTGAGTCCCTAGGTGGGTCGCTGGGGGGGTAGGTTGCATGGACATATTCTTGTTCCTGGCTCCTCCTTCCTTCTACCATGCCCATTCTACCTTGGAGCCAGCCAACACTAGGCAAGGCAAAGTCAACTGTTCTTCTTTTAATTTGGGGGTTGTGTATTTTTCCCAGGATAAGAAAGTGACTACTATGTGCAACATCGATGATTTTGTAGAGATGGGATGTGGAAATCTGTAGAAAATTCTTATTGACTTTATACAAATTTGAACCTGGAAAACAGGTGCCAAATTTCCTTTTGAGCAAATTTTATCTTGGTTATTTCAGGATTTTATTTTTGTTACTATAGTGGAAGAACAATCATTCCTGTTGCCATTTTTACAGCCTGGGGAAAATTTGAAAATCTTGACAAGATTGGTGAAGGAGGAACTTCAAGAAGGCCTAGGCTTTGAAAGAATAACATGCTTTTTTACCTATTTTTACAGAGGTGTTGTGAGAATTAGTAAATATTTGGTCATTAAATGCTCATAGAATGCTTGCTAAATGGCCCCAGACCTGGTCACAGAAATTGCTTATTTGAATGTTTGACCAATGTGCCTGTCATCAAAAAAGTAAATACTCACCGTGGAAAGGTCATTTACACATTTTGATTGCTTTTGTGCTCATTTTTACTTTCCTTGACTTTAAAAAGAGTGTGTCCTAATTAAAAAAAGAAATCTTTTTTAAAAGAAATGTTTAATAGAGAAAGAGAACAGAAACTTTAAAGCAATTATATAATTATGTATCGATACATGTGCACATTCTTTAACTCCTTATTCCATGTCTGTAGATACTCACCAACATATGAGTTTTTAATATGTGGTCCTATTCAAGATTTTTTCTGAGTGTTCATATATGTAATATTAAATAAAGCAAAAAATGTTTAAGCTTTGCTCTCTCCATTTTTATCTATGATGATGATGGAGTCTTTTACAACATGATTTTTAGTTGATACATATGATGATATCATACAAATGTGCATTTTGCTGATCTTTAATGTTAGTCATTTGAGTTATTTTTTCAGTACGATAAATGGTGATACAATAATCATCATATTTTCCCATCTCTCTTATTTTAAATGCATTAGATAGGTTACTTAAATTGAAATTGTTGAAGCAAAGATCAAATTTCTACTAACACTTTTGGTAAATTTTAGAAATTTTTATTATAAAGTCACCCAAGTGCATACTGCCATTAGTATTGTAAAACTGTTTATAAAATTCATTCCCTCTAGAATTGAAATATTTTTTAAAAATCTATTTCAATGTAGTGAGTGAGAAAATCAGTATTGCTTTGATTTGTATCACTGATTCTTTGTGATTCTGATCTTTCCAACACATCTTCCGGCCTCTGTACATTTTTCATGTTGAATCCCCACTTTTATACTCAGTTATTTTTCAAAGTTGTTATGAAGTTTGTACAAGGTGAAAAGCTGTGCCACAGTAATATCTTAATTATCCATTTGCTCCTAAATTCACTTTTGTTTTTAATTTATGTACTGTGTATTTAAGACAATGATTTTTGGTATGCTGTTTTTAAATTTTATTTTAATTGTTATCTTTACAATTAAATTCTTTAATTTTACAATAAAAAATAAATTGTCTCTTCAGAAGATATTGAAAAACAAAAATAAAGTAGAGCTCTTCCTTGACCTTTATTGCATCTTATTTGCCATCTCCCCAATAAATCTTATCAGTTTTTTATTTATCATTGCAAAGTGATCTGGATATTTACATATGTAAACATTACACATAAAGGTACATATTTTCTTATTTTGCATTTTAACATTAGTGGAATCATACTTCTATTTGCTTTTATTCATTAATTTTATTGTACATTCCAGGCATAGATTAAGATCCCATTGATCATAGGGAATTTGTACCTGCACATGGTATCTCTCGGTTCTTGTTTATTCCCCTTCATTTCAACCCTTCCACCCCTCCCTATTTACAAGAGCTTTGTTTCCATTTTTTTCTTCTTTCCTCATTCCCCGCCCCACCCCGCCGAGTTCCCCTTCCCCTTTGACCATCTTCTTTCTATTTCACAATATCTATTATACATTTTGGTCCTCATTTACATGTTTTAACTAATTATGAATCTTGAGTATGTTTTCTATGATTTATACTTTGAAAATCTATGTTCTATGCACATAAATACATACACATTCCCACAGTGAGTGTGCTTACTAGATATGCTTTAAGGGTTGTGATTAGTTTTTCAATAGCTCTTTAAAATATGGGATATGTAATAATTACATAGGAAAAATCTAATAATATTGTTCTCATAACTTAACTATTTTCTCAACAATGTACTCTAAATAATTAATTGGTATTCCTTTGGTATGGATTGTTCTATTTGTCATAGATTCTAATAAATTTTGTGTTGTAGTTTAAGGCTAAGTAGTGTGTTCAATTAGTGTGTGTTTCGATTCCTGAACTAATTTCGTTATTTTTTAGTGGTTGCAATTTTAGAATTTCATATCCATAAACCTTGGGTAACTTTTTGTCCCTCATTGTCCCAATGTTTTAACATTAACGATACTTTCTTCCAACTAAACTTTCAAATCACATTTTCAAGCCACCCTGTCCTGTGAGATACAATAAAATAATCAAATTAAAGTCGATTAATATCATCTTAATACTTCATATCAAAAAAGTTATTGATATTTAAAGGGACAAACATCCTTATAATGTTTAGTAACCTCATGTCATAGTATATCTCATAATGTTTTATATGTCTACCACTTTTTTCTTTTATTTTTTACCTAATTTCCATAAGTTCGTCACGTTTCTTACCTAGTTCTTCAATGTATTTTACATTTTGTTGGGTAATATAATCTGTTTCTCATTCCATCTCCCAATTTTTTATTGCTGGTACATTAGAAATATTTTGTTTACTTCATAACATCCTGAATTATGTTGAAGATAATTATCCCGTGATTCCACAGAAGAAACTTATGTGCAGTGATAATTGTCATCTTATTATCAATAGCCCAAGATTTTTGTTTCCTGCCTCCTTATCTTGCTCAAAGAGTTAAAACAACGTAAGAAAATAATAGGGACAGAAAGAGATTTTTATCATAATCCAAAGAATGCCTTCAGTGTTTTCTAATAACTGCAATATTATCTTCAATGTCTGAGAATTAAAATCATGCAAATTTAGAATAGATGTCAGGTTTAAAAAGTACATATACCCATGCTCATTCCAAAAATAATTTCCCGGTAATAATAATGAAATAATCCTACTTGGTTATCATGTATTCTTCTACCAGTATAGTATTTGTAAGTTGGTAGAATTTTTGGAACTGTATGGATAAATTTACCAATATACAATTATATTTATTGTGGTTTGCCTTTCAAGGTGACAGTTATCTAATAAAATAATAAGTAATCTTTCTGTATTTTTCAAGTAGTAAAATATGTGACATGACAGTAGAATAACTTTTAAAATCAGTACCTTAAGCTAAATATTTAGTAAAACAGTGAGACTCTTGCCTGATTAATTTTTGTTCTTTGTGTTATTCAATATTTTTTTTTACTAAGATTTCTTGAATTATTTTTCCTCTCTTAACGATTTCCATAAGTGCAGGTCTTCAAGTTTCTCAAATTCATTAGCATAGATTTTTTTATACAAAATGTCTTATCTTTTTACTAACCATATTACCTTTTTACTGTAATGCTATATATTTAGGACTGTGCTGTTTTCTCTTAGTTAAAACAGCTATTTATCTATTTAACTCATTATATACCTTATTACTTGATGGAATCAGGGCTTGAATTTATTTTTCAAATACCCTATTTTGAATGTATCAAATCAATTAATTTTAATACTTTTCTTCCTCTGTTGCCCTTGGGTTTACTGCATTCTTTCAAAGAAGTGTAAAGCTTAGATTAATGATGTTAGTTTTTGTCCATGAATAATGAAAGCATTTGGGGCTGTACATTTACCTCTGAGCATAGCTTTGGAAATATTCTACAAATTTTTATAAAAAGAATTTCTGCTATTGCTGCATAGTACCTGCAGTTTTTCCTCCTCGTGTATTTAAGATGAACTTATGGTGAAAGCTATATTTTTCTTAATTAATTTTTTACTTTAAACTCCTCTATTAATACTTCCCAGTAATGTGCCTTAGTGACATTGAGACCAGAGTCTTGTTTGACCTTTTTCAAAATTTTGCAATATTTTGGTCTAAAAGTGTTTCTAAAAGTAAATATCGATTCTTTAAAAAATTGTGTATGTGTACAGCATATATTTCCTTATAAATAATTTTAACATAGTTTCTTAACTCTTATGTTTTGTTTAGAAGCTATAAATTTTTTAAATGTTTTACTTTTTTATTTTTAGAAATTTAGTTTTTTAAAAGAAACTAATTATTCATTAGAAATTTGAGTGTTTCTCTCAGCCTAGCCTTTTATTCACAGTAGGCTATGTTTTATATAGCAGAGGAAAAAAGCATTTTATGCACATATTCATGCTTTGGTTATTATTATTTTTCAATGAAAAATTTCTGACTTTATCAAATACAACCAGAAGGCTATAGAGTTAATGATTTTGCCCTTATTTCTGGCAGTGTTTTATGACTTTTGCTTCAAAATGTTTTCAATTGTTTTTCCTATCCTTTCTCTTGCTCTGGATACCATTATAGAATATTAGTTACACTGAAAAAATTTTTAAAATGTTTAAAATAGAAGTGGTAATGACAATTTAGTTTGAAAAAAGTATTCCTAATATTAATTTGTAAAATCATAAATCTCTTTTTAGTACTTAAGACTAGGCTTTTTATATCATGGCTTTCTGTTATTGTTTGTATAACTCAGTTATTATTTTCTTTTTTTCTGGCTGGGACTATTAATAATATTTGAATTAAAAATATGAGATTATATCATCTCTTCTTGTGTACCTAGAAGCAGGTACTTTATTAGGTACATATTTATTTTGTCAAAGCCTTTCTCCTTGAATTTCTGTACACATTGCTGTAGGGGTTTTTATTTGTTTGTCTCTGTGGTGTTTGTTTTGGCATGACTTCAGGTAGCAGAAATCTAAGAGCTTTATTTTGTGCATTTAAAAATATCCCCTCTTTACACTTGAATTTTTGAACGCTTTTTGTTCCAAAGAGGAAAATACCTTTTATACCTATAGATCCAATTTGCAGTTCAGATGACTTTTTATCTGCCTGCCACCTCATTCTTTCTGTTTGTATTTCTCTGCATATATATATATATATATATATGTATACACACATACATATACACATATTCCATAGGTTGAATCTCATCTCTTCTATATTTAATATATTCTTTCTAGCCATTTTCATATGTTTCTATTTTTCTTGTGAATGAGTAGGAAGCCTTTTAATCATACTGTATTTTTCAATTTCCTCTTGGTTCCCTTCTGATGATCAATACCTATGGCTGAGCTTCTCAACCTTCCTCTAGAGTTTCTCCGCCCAAGCTGATTAGTTGTTATGGTGGGCTATTTATCCATTGTACAATATTTAGCTGTTTTCCTAGCCTGTAATTCCTAGAGTCTTTCAGTCGTATCAAAAATGTTCTCCTACATTGCCACATATTCCCCACGTGAGTATGCAAAATCACTCCCAGTTGAGGACCACTTCTTTAGACTTCATCTTCCTTCCAGTACAGTGGATCAAACCCAGGGGTGGGCACAAGTTAGGTGAGCACTCTACCACCAAGCTACACCCCAGCCCTTCACCGTTTAAAAATATTTTTGTATATTACTATTTTTATATCAACCTTCACTTGATACTTGGTTTTCTGTATGACTCGTTGATCTTGTTGGATTGATATTACAATACTTGTTTTCTTTCCTTTTGCCTAGACAATTTGGTGGATGTTTCTTAGGCTGCCATCTGCGTTTCTTTTCAGTGATGGGTAAGAAAACATGCTCAGCTGGTAATCCTTAAGTAATGAGTAACATGGAAAAGAGAACATCCACCATATCAAGTACTTGGGGAAATAACTCCTGCTTAGCAATTGCGGAGAAAGAGTATGTATTCAGCCATGTACCGCTCCACTTTTCTGACCACAATATACCTCACTCTCATCAGCTGAATTGCAGATCATGTACTCTGTCTCCACCCTCTCCGTCTCCTCCATCCTTCCCTCTCTCCAGCATTTGCCTCTTCCTCCCTCTCATCATTTATTTCCTTGTGCTCACAATGGTAGCAGAAGCCTTATGGTAATATTCCATGCACGATAGTTGAGCACGGTGAATCCTGCAGATGCAACCTGGGCCTAACCATGCCCTGTGCACCACTTAATTTAGGCATCATAACACTTTGAAATAGAAATTGCTATTACTCTCACTTTAAAGACAAGAAAATTAATACCAGAAAACTAAAGTAAATTCGTAAGCTGCTAAGAGGTTAGTCTGGGGTTCATCTTGAGCCCCGCTGGGCCTGCATAATGGCCCTGGACCTCATTCTGGATGATGGTTTCTGTCGGTCCAGGACATAGCTACCTCCAGGTGGAGTTGAGGTGAAGAGGGGAAGCTGGGCTATGGAATTTTCTGTGTAAGTAGCCTTCGAGGCCTCAGTCACAAGCTGAAGAGCACAGCGAGTCAGGGGTCTCATCGCCTTTTCCCTGACCGACCCCTGCTCATTTTGGTGGTAGAGCAAACTCAGCCATAGTCATTTTTCCAGCCAAACTAGTCCCACCATTAGTGAATATCTGCCTCATATATTGGCTGAAGTGCTCTTTCTTCCTAAATTCTGGTTTTGCTATGGTCCTCAAACTTTTATATAAATATAGTTGGTTCATCTGTGGAAACTTGAATGAGGCTGTGTTTGTCACAGAGCGTGAATGTTGCAATTTTAATTAGTAACTTGTATGTCGTTTCTTGAAAATTAATGTCTTTGAGTACCGATAATAATATCTGTGACATTTACATAAATGTGTATATTACATCTATATATTTAAATCATAAAATTAAATTTTGATTAAATATGTTACATTTTCATAAAATATTAAATGTTTAAAAGAAGATTAAAACAACATAGGAGTACTATTCTTAAATGTGCTTGGAAAATTCCAGTGTCTAAGAGTAATACAGTGCATTGTCAGAGGGCAGTCTTTATATCCTTCTTTGTTGTGGGAGTTATAAGTACACACGGGGAAATGAAGATTTTCTACTTCTCATTCTCTGACTGAATGACATTTTTATTTGAAAATATCTTTTTTCTTATTTTTAACAAGATAGTCACCTCGTACAAATAGTTCTCCAGCTCTGTATCCGTGCAATAGACATATTTTTCTAGAGAGCAAAGTCTTTCACAGAATGGTCATAAAGGAAGCTCCCTATATAAGATAAAGCAGGGGGAGGATCGGCTGAATTCTGCTGCTGTGAACCCGTCCTTCGTCCTTCATTCTATGACATGAGTTTAAAGGCAGGGCACATCTCCACACCAGAGCTAAGTCCCGGGACACCACATGGAAAGTCACACCGCCCATCAACGGAAATCCTGCTCAGTCCCATTCAGCCTCCAGAGCACCCGATGTCCCTGCCCTTCTTTGTTACTAACAAAATCTGGCTTTCTTTGGAACGCCAACAGCCCAGCTCAGTATGTGGATTAGAATTAGTCCAAATCAGTTTTAAATGGCCATATAACATATCTCTGCCTGGGACCTATGGAGAAGTCAGGAAGAATCCTTTCTGGTCGAATATTCCCTTCCTGCTTAGGACAGAAACAGGCTCTATTAGGGCGGTTCCTGTGCTGGCTCCTCCCCTCCCTTTCTACCAGGCCCGGCGCTGGCACAGGCCCATTGTGTTTATGAGGCACAAACTCAGGGGTGAGGGTCATCTACTGAGCACAGCAATAGGGAGGCATGGCAGGAGCACTGTTTTTACCCAGAGAAAGTAAGCAAACCCTAAAATCTCCAGCTGCAAACCTTGCACGTGGGAACAGCCAACTCCATGTTCAAGTCCTGTCAGATTTACAATATTTGCAGCCAAACAAGATTCTGTTTGCTATGTTTCGAAATATATCATCTCTACTTTCTTTTGAACATTGGGAATTATTTCAAAACACAACAATGAAGTATTAAGATATATGGAAATTTGAGGATATGTGTAGCTATTTTGTGAGATACAAAATACCCATGGAAACTTTCGCTGTTCCTGAAGCAATCTTCCCCTCCCCAACCCTCACAGCAATAATCTCTAAAATGTACATTTGATTCTCATTATTCGTGGTTGTTTATGTTCCCTACAGATCCCACCTACACTGATCTAGCGAATACAGAAACAGCACTAGGGGAGATAGATGTCTTCTCCCATGAATTAGAATCCAAAAACTGAAGACAATTCATGAAAGTCCAGAAGTTTATGTGACTTGCCCAAAGCTGTTCAACTAGCCACAGCCAGGGTTGGGTGCGAATCCCATCCATCTGGCTGGGACACTTTCTCCTCGCAGAACAGTGCTCGCTCCACCCTCTCCAGCCTGGGGTTGACTCTGTTCCAGGGTGGAAGCAAGAAAACTAAGCATTGCCTTGGTTGACCTCAGTTGGGAGCACAGCGGGGAGCAGGAATTAAAAGTCTTTGCTGCTCTTCTCATGTCTGTGAATGGCTGCAATATATGAAAATTGATTTGGGAGGTACAAAGTAAGAAGGAGAAGTGCAAACAGAGTTTCTGAATAATGTGAATCCACTGTAATTGCATTTGTTCTTGTCTCAGTAAAATGCATCTCGTTATAGCCATTTGAATATTTCCGCTGACAGTGTTTACTACCAGACTGGAAGCCGCCTTCCATCTTCTGCTATCTTTATGACCTCTTACATGTCCTTTTCAACTGTGTATCTCATGTTGCTGCATACATGAAAGCAGGTGGTCACACCCATATGGACACATGCTTCTTCAGGATGGCCATGCTGCACCATACTCTCCAAGGATACACATGACATGTGATCACTCACTGACCCAGGACATGAGCAGAAAGTCCTGGGAGACTCACTATCCTCTGCACTATGTCGGGTAGAAATGAAGCAGCATAGCAGCTGCCTAAACTGATGGTTGAGCTGAATGGGGAGTCACTGCAGTCCGGTCAGAAGCATTTCTTTTCAGGGTGATGAACTGTCCCACCATTAGATCATAACCATGGGTGCACCCCTCTGTAGGGTTATTACATGTTATTTCGCTGTGAACTTTTCATCGGTGGGCTTTATGCAATGTAAATCGTACCTCAATAAATCTGTGGATAAAAACAAAGTTTTCTCTTCAAAAGACAGCACGGATGTACCAGTGCTGGACCTCAGAGAAGGGGCGGGAGGATACAGGGAAAGGAACTGAATCTATGTTCTGTCAGAAGCAGGGAAGAAATATTTGCCAGAAATGCTTCTCAGGGATTTCTCCATAGGGCCCAGCAGAAACACGTTACATGGCCATTTAAAACTGCAGTTCCACAGGCTTTCAGGACCATGCGTGGACAGGTTCGCTGGTCAGGGACTTCCACTTGCTGAGGCTTTCCATGTACATCTGCCACATTCTGGTGTGGCTTGATTGTTCACCTGTCACAAGAAAGCTGTAGAACTCAGTGCACTGGAATCAGCTGGAAATGTCTATTAACTTGTCAGCAAATGGGAAGGGGGAAGGGTTTTCATCTCTGGAGATGACTTCGGACAGGCGCAGCAGGTCTGCAAGGTCACTAATTAAAACTACTCAAGGCTCATATTCTACATGAAAAACAGTTGTACATGTGTTTGAAAACTATATGGAAATACAGCTTCTAAACATTTGACTATACAGTCAAGCTTTACTTCTGCTTTATATCACTTCCTGAATGAAACCCTCAGTAGGATATTTCTCACTTTTAGATAATATACTGGTTTGTTTTATATTCCACATACCCACATAGCAAATGTTAGCTGTATTTATTACCAAGACGCTCTGAGTTAGTTTGGCAATGAGTATATGTTTTAAATTTGTACCATTTGCATTTGACTCCAAACAGTGACACTGATACATTTTTATCCATAATCTTATGGTTATCAATCTGAAGATTTCACCTTCTAAATTCTATGTATTTCTTTGTAGTACAAGAAAGTTGAATTAAGGTGTATGGAAAGAAAAATGAACAAGTAGATGGATGACATTAAACATACTTGAAGAGCCTCAATCTACGTGTAGGGAAACCTGTATTTGAAGAACTTATGAAATTTTAAACACTTCACTACGTCGATCTGTTCCTTGGATAGTTGATCTCTTAAGGACTAGCTCAAGTGTCACTCCTTTCTCAAAGAATCCCAAGGCCTCTTTGGCTAGAATCAATATTTCCTTGTTCCCTGCCCCTGCAGATGCCCCAGTGCACTACCAGTGTGTTACTTGGCAAAAAAAAAAGGGGGTAAAAGGGAGTCCAATGAAGTTTTGACCCTGAAGTCGAAGTCAAGGTACATAGGATGAAATCTTCGTCTTCTTTGCTATGTGACCTTGGAAAAGATTCTTCACGTTCCTGGTCTGTAAAATGGAAGTGACAATGGCACGTTCCTTTCTTTGCTGTGTAACAAAAATTAAAGTGCAAGGAACCAGGTATAACATGAGGACTGCGCTTGGGAGGCGGAATCGCTCCAGAAGTGATGATGGGTGACATTATTCACCAGGAAGACAGTGGCACCCAGGAAAACTCACTCAGAAAGGGAAAATTAGGTTGGGTCCTCATTCTTCTAATTGCTAGCCCTGTGGCCTAGGGAAATCAGGTAACTGTTTGAGTATCAATTCCTTCCTCTATTATGTCACCTGGATCAAATAGGGGTGATAAAGATCAAATGCAATTGTGTGTGTGAGCATGTTTTAGCAGTGAGAAGGCACTGTTTAAATGTTAACATTATTTGAAGGAAGCTGAGTATAATAAAGACAGTATATACTTTGTAGGCAATTAGATTTGGATTTAAATTATCACACTAGAAGATAGAAGCATTTCTGCATCCCAGATGCCTTACTCCAGTTTTCAGAAGTTTTCAAGTTTAGGACTGGCCGAGCTATTCTTTTGTCTTGCTCAGCTGCCCCAGGGGTTGAGGCGTAGCAAAGGGTATGAGGTCACACGTTGCCCTAAGTGGTTCTGCCAAGGCTGGAGGGCCTCTGGCCCAATGCGTCTGCATATTGCAGGCTTGGGAAACGGGTGGGAATGAGGACAGGGAGATCACAGGACTTGGAATTCGGTTTTAAGAATAAGGGAACCGATGCGAGTCACATATCAATCACAAAAATATTTAGTTCTTCCACATAATTGTCATGACAACAGGCAGCAGCGGAGATGACTTGGCTGACAGTGAATACTCCCGGGCCCAGCACGCAGTAACTATTTCAGGAGGTACGGCAAAATCCAAGCTCCCTTTTACCTGTCTTTCTGACACACGTCCCAGGATTACTGATTCGAAGGCCTTTTCCATACCAGACCTGCCAGTTACCCATAGCTCCAGTGCCCAGCGCTCCGCAGAAATGCAAAACAGAGGAGAAAAAATTTAAATACAGCCGAAAGAATTTAATGGCAGTGGCTGCTTGCGCCACCACCTCAGTTAGAGCCAAGTTGACTACTGGCTGAGAGAAACAGAGCTGCACAATGACTAGAAGGAGAGAGGACATGAAGAGAAAAGAAAGAAAGACAGCAAGAAAAGTGTCAACAAAACCTGCTCTCCTTAATAGTAGTCCGGTCTTCTGCAGTCAGCGTTCGTAAACGCACATCTCTCTGGAGGAGGAGCCCTGGGCCCTTTGCAAAATTTTGTTCATCTGTGCCCACAGAAAGAAACATGATAAACATCTCCGATGAGCCTCTCTTGAACAGTTGGCCAAGCCAGGGGAGAATCAGCGTTAGATGTTAACCTGTGCCCTTTGGGCTCTTTCTTCTCGGCGCGTTCTCCTTGCTCTTCGTCTCAAGACAGAAGGAAATCGAGTCTGAGGGGCACTGTGCAAAGACAAGTTTCCGAGCGGGTGGCTGGCTGGTCCAGGCAGGCAGCAGACCTCGAGTGCACGGGGAGCCATCTGCAGCTCTGGAGGCAATGGAAGTGGGCTGAGCACGCGGCGCTTTCTGGCCGCTCTGCTTGTAGCTAGAAAGACCACCGAGGAAGCCATTCTCCAAGCACTCTGCAAAATTGCCTCCATCCATCCTATCTGGTGTTTTCCAGCCACGGAGAGCTGACTGGATCACCCCAGAAACTGAAGAAAAGCCTGCCAGTTCTTCCTCCGGACAGGCAGAGGCTGAGGGGAGGCAGGGAGACTGGGGTTTCCGGGTGAAGCCTGGGATGCTGGCCTCAGTCCCGTCGTGCCCGAGCAGGCTGGGCCGCGGCACAGTGGGCTCAGGAACAGGTCTGACACCTGGCGGGTGAGGAGGGTGCTCCTGGGTGCACAGGGAGGAGACCCTGATGCACAAGCTGCATGTGAGGTATGTGAACCATGGACCACTCTAGCCCATGAAATCACAAAACAGGGACTTTAGCTAAAAACTTGGATGTAGTGGGCTGAGATGCAACAGAAATCTCAAAGGTGCACAAAAGCCAAAGTATTAATGCCTTGGAAAATGTGAAAAAGAAACTGGGAGGGCCTGCAGCTCCTGCCCACTGTTTATCAAAGCCTGTGGAGAACAGGGGCGCCGAGGGCTCTTTGTGGGCTTTCTTCATCATCTTCCGTGTGTGCTGATTGAATGGACGCCTTCGTGCAACACTGGCAGCACCCCTTCCCTCCCTTTATCCGTCTGCTTTCTGGGCTTGCCATTATTTCTCGGGCCCACGTGTTAGACCCCTCTCAGCTTTTCTCAGAAATGATTACCTCCAGGCCTGTTATGTGCAGAACTATGAGATAGCACATAACATTGCTCAAATGAACCTCCTTGAAAAATCCATTTGAATGCTGGACGGAGACCCTCTGGATTAATGTTTGTCGTGTGTTATTCTCACAAGAGGGCTAAGAAAGCAGCTCCAGGGGACTTACCTCTGAGGCCTGGGGGAAAGAAAAAGGAGAACCCTGAGAAGTGAATATGAAATCACCATCTAATCGAGTTTAGGCATTTTCAAGGAATAAACACCGAATTTTAAGTAAATTATTTACACATAACCTGCTCTTAATGCTGACTTAGATGTCACACAAAAAAGACCTTGTTAGGTAACAACCACCAAGAATTACAATAAGAAGCTGGGAAAGGATATAAATATACCCAAAATCTGAACCACCGTAGTAAAAAGGCATTGTATTTAACTTTCGGGTAACCAAAGAAAAATTCAATTATTAGCAGGTGTTTATTTATTGATAGCTGAGAGGGGATATAATGGTTAACTGAAGGAGACAGACATTTTTCTGGAAGTGAGTTTTAATACACACGTCATTGTATTTAGATTCCTGCCTTTAGATATATAAGCACAGGAGGCGAATGCATTCGGGGGACACGTGTGTCTTCACATAAACCTCGTATGTGTGTGCATCTATGCAACGACTCTTACAGCACAAAAGGCTCCCACTGAAGCTAATGCCACCTCAGAATTAGCCTGGGGAATACTGAATGTATCCCCGCCCTTCCCACCTTGCAGAAAATTGTTATGGAAAGAGTGCAATGGGAGGTGATCTGTTCTCAGGAACACGACTGAAATAAACATTCGCCTTCTGCGTCCCTCGCTGGTGGAGAATACACCTCTAGCCACAGGGAAAGTGGGAAAGGCTGCAGTCACTGAGGCAAGCCCTTTGTCCCCCAAACTGGGCAGGCAGAACCTGGAGAGGAGACCTGCTTTGAGCTTTCTGCAGATAAGTGTTCATCCTGTCTCACTCTCTTGTACAATCTTCTAGTCCCAGTCTCATTGCCTTAATTACTGTGAAACATTTTTATGGATGTGTATTTCCAATTTGACTCAAATGTTCTTATTCTAAAGATCCAAAGAGTAGAATGTTGTCCTTCTTTTTCTTAAATTGTCCTTCGATGTAGGTCCTCTTCCTTGTCATGATTTGAGTAGAGAACTTGGTAATGTTTCACTCTATGACTAAAGTCTTGCAGGAAATCTCTGAGAATTATTCTTGTCATATGGACCCTATGAGCAAGGGATGAGGTAGTGGGCATATTGAGTCCAAAATGTAATAATGGCTATTACTATACTTTCTCAAACAATCCTATTAAGCCAATGTTACTATCTTCCTTGTTTTACACAGTAGTAAACCTGCTGAGGAGAGGAGAAGCAATTTCCTGATGTATCGAGTCCAACTTAGATGATAGAGTACATTTGGACACAGGATTAGCTCAAAATCTGTTCCGAGGACCACTAAACTGCTCAACTTTTCAGGCTTCCAGAAGTGTCCTTGCTTGAGTCACAGATCTTGGGATACCCTATGTACAGCGGACCCTTGACTTATGAACTCAATTCATTCACCAGGTCTGGTTGTAACTCAAGTTGGTTGTAAGTCAAGACTATTTTTCCCATAAGAAATCATGGAAATACCCACCATGCATTCCGAACCTCCCAAAGCACCTCTTAACTAACCTTTTCATAATAAAAAAGGATTTAATTTAATTCTGTACTCACCATTCAAGTTGACGTCTTTGGCTTACAGGAGGGGAGGATGAATGGAAGGCGGTTATTGTTAGGAAGAAGAGTCCCCTTCCACAGGAACATCAGGAATCCAGCTCTCTGGGGTCCTTTCTCTCCTTGGGTGAGTCTGTAGCCCACTAGGACCTGCTTCTGGCTCACTAGGTCTCAACCTTTTCAGAACTAAAAACCGATCTAAGGTTGTCTGTTTCTGTCTTTTGTTTAACACTCTTCTGTAGTATGATGTGACATTGTCATTAAACAAATGAATGCAATGGTTGGCTTTTTCTCTGACGGCCTGGGTCTTTACAAATGTTTGTAGCTCTGTACATTCTTTCAGGATTTCCTTTATTGCAGAAGAAGAACTTTGCTGCACTGATTGTTGATACTCCCCCTCCTCTTCAGAAAGCTCCTTAGCTGCCATTCTCTGCTGCTCAGCCAAAAGTTGCTGAAGTTCCTCTGTAGACAATTCCTGAGTGTTCCTCCACCAGTTCCTCAACATCACCACTGTCTACCTGCAAGCCTATGGGCTCTGCTATATGACAGTGTCATCAACCTCAGGGTCAATTGAAGGCTCAGGCTCCTCTACACAGCCTTCAAAGCCTCTCTCCTGTATAACTTCAGGACACACTTTCTTCTAGGCAGATCTCAGTGTCCTTAGAGGGACACTGGCCCAGGATTTCTCAGTTAACCCCACAGAGGAAAGCTCTCTATGCAGGGTATAACTCACAACTTTGGTCATAAGCTAAAACTAAAATTCTAGTTGTAACACAAGTTGTTCCTACGTGAGGCTGGTGATAACTCAAGGGTCCATGGTAGCTGTATTGAGAGTGTTGGCCTGTTCTGTCCTCTTGAAACTCTCATACCAGATAAAATCTTTTTTGGAAAATACTTCAAACAAGGGGAAGGGTATTGCCAAATCTGGGATGGCGTTCCAAGAATACTCACTGATCGTCAGAGAACACAAGGCATCATGCACCAGGCTCATTTGTTCATGAGAGTGCATCTGCAGGTAGAATGTATTTCTGCCACAGATGCTAAGACCCTGCAAACCTGATGCTCATGTTCAAATCCTGCCCTGCCACCCATTCACTGTGTGACCTTGCACCCCTTTCCTCATCTCTCTGTGCCTCAGTTTCCTTTTCTACGAAACAATAGTGACAACTGTGTATATCTTATAAGCATTTAGAAAAAATACATCATAGAAAAAGCACTCTCTGAGCTAGAGTTGTCAGTATTTTAGTTGAAATTGAGCCATTCATCATTCTTTGGATGGCAAACTCATGCTCTTTTTGTTATGAACATGCATTTGAGAGCAGACCAACGAATCCAGTAACATTTGAGGTGAACTCAAAGATGACCTCCCTTCTGGGTCACTGAATGCAAACTTTATGAACCTGTAGAGAACACTCAGTCTTTCTACTCTGCCTCCAAGTATGGCCCTGTTTCCCAGCTCACAATTCAGAGCATCTGAATGAAGGAACCTTTTTCTCTCGCTCAATCTCTCTCTTTCTCTCACTCTTTCAAACTATCACAGAATTTCTTAAGAGATTTTTTTCTCCATAGAACAGTCTCCTTTTTATGTTTCCCAATTTTAAATTTGAAAGACTACCTGTGCTGGGAATTGTTCAGTGGTGTTGATTTATGAGACTTATGCAAAACAGGACGGTCTTACCAAGGCAAATATCTATCTGGCAAGGCAGTAGTGATTTATAAAAAGACAGGCTGGTGACACTCATATAAAGGTAGCTTTCACATGGCAAGTGTAAAGGCAAAAAGAAAACCTGCTACCGGTTGAATGACGAGCTCTTTTGCTATTTTAAGGAGAGCATAATTGCCACTCCAGCTTTAACTCAAAGTCCACCTGTCGAGAGTGTGGCTCCTCAGATAGATTGCTGCAGGTCAGGCTGTCTTTGCTCTGCTTGATCTCTGAAACACAGGGTCAGGTTAAGTTTACCTGTCTTTTCTGATCATTTCTAGGGGCCTGTACTCCATGAACTTCTTCAATATTCATTAAAGCTGTATATGTTGTGTAGATTTTTTTCCACCTGGATAACCCAATGATATATCGTATCAAGCTTCTATATTTTTCCTAGGAGAACATAGTCTACATTTTAAGATGCATCAGATGAAAACTAGACTTAGAGAATTATGCTTGTTAGTGTTTTGGGCTGGTGTCCAGTTCTCTAGCCCCAGTCGTTGTTAGTCTGGTTCCATATGGAGGCTCTAGATGCTTTCTCTCCCAGAAGCTCCCTTCTCACAGCAGTGGAACCACAGGGTGGTGCTCCACATACAGGGTCCAGCTGTGGCTCCAGACCTCACCTTGGTGAAGGCCAAGCTTTCAGGAAGGGTGGCCTCAGCAGCAATCAGTCAGATGCTGTTGGTGACAAGATGGAACGGCCTCTCCATGAATGCAGATCATCGGGCAGGGCGATGGATGTGCACCTGTCACATCACGTGGTTAATCCCAACATTCTTCCCACCTGATTTTTGCAGGAAGGCTTAGTTACAGCCACTACCTCAGCAGTTTCAGTGTACAGACATTATTTCTTGTTTGTGCTGCCTGTTTTCAGTGGGTCAGTTGGAGCTCTGTTCCATGACCTTCTCTCCCGGGCCATGTTAATGAACAGATTCTATGTTGACTCTTACTAGCCTTATGACAGAAGGAAAAGGAATCATGATTAACTATGAAAATTTCTACTTAGAAGTGACACACATCACTCTCTCCAAATTTCTTCAGCAAAAGCAAAGCACTTGGAAAGTATAATCCTATTCTAAGGAGGGGTACCATTGTGAAGGAACATGGAATATTTCTATGACAGAAAACTTCAACTTTTGAAAAATAATCCCTCATACTGTGTTGAAAGCTCAAAAAAAAAAGAAGTAAAATGATCACTACAATATCCTAAAATTGATCAAAGGAATAAAAATGTGTCTTTGTGAAGAACTGAATATAGAAAATTAATTTGTAATGACTTATAACACTAGGAATTTCTAGGAAGAAGGAGGAAAGTGATCATACCTAATTACTACACCTTTATTAATTCACAGATCAAGAATTTTGGACATGCAAGAAAGAGATAATGACTATTTCAAATAGCTCCCCTCTGAGGATCCTCCCACTATGACTTGTAGACAGAGAAGGGCATCGATAGAATCAGAGTCTGAACTCTGCTTAAAATCAACTCTTTCCCAGCCCGAGGATCAAAGAGAACAGGATGAAGTCTCTCTTCAAAGGAGACTTTCTTGTGTGGTTAGAGAGAGATAGGAGCATGAGAATGAGAATGGACTTGTTTTACAGTAAACAGAAGCACTGGGCATTTCCACAGTGAATGGAAATTTCTCTTTCTTCCAAGAAGAAAAAGCAGCAAAATAGAGTGTATGAACATAAATTATATAGAGAGGGGAACAGGACACAGTAAAAATGAGAAAGCAAAGGGAGTTCAGGAGTTGAGGTTGAATAGGTGATGGCAGTCAAGGTGAGAGAAGCAGACAGAACAAAGCCTGGAGGAAAAACTGGCAATTGCAAAGGAACCAAGATGAAGGAGAATACATTTTTCACTGGTAAAGCTTTGTAGTGCTAAAAAGGGCTTCTGAGGAGTGATGAGATTAACAGCATCAATTTCTCAATTTAACAAACATTTTCAAACCCTTCTACAGCAGGCAGTTGCCTACCTGGAAACACAAAGGTGAATAACACATGGAGCTTGACCTGAAGGAGTTAATATTTTCATAGAGGTGATAGGCTAAAAAAATAGGCAACTCAATGCTACATGATTAAGCATGAGGAGACCACATTCAAGGTGCTAGTGGAAGATACAAGGGTGGCACTTTGGCCAACAGGAGTACAGAAGTCATGGAGAAATACCAAGCAAGAACTTCTGGGATGCAAATGATTGAGTTTCACACTGAAGCACAACTGGAACTTAATGAAGAAAGGCTGGAACAGTTGCAAACCTGGCAAAGCAAAGAGCAGATTCCAGTGTATAAAGACAACTGAGTCACTGAAGGGAAGGTCATGTTCGGGAGCTCATCCCAGACATTTTGCAGGGATGAAGCTGATAATAAGGGAGCATCCACACCAGGTACGGGCAACAGCACTACCCCTGGTCAGCAGGACATTGGTCCAAGACATAATATTTCTGTGCCTCTTATCTTCTTTGTAAAAATGATGATGTTGAATTACTAATACTCTTAATGACATCACTTATATGATATCTGTTAATATAAAATGTCTAAATAAAGAGTTAACAGTGGGTAGCGAAAGACCCAGTCATACTTTGTCATTAGGAACTAAAGATGTGACACTGTATCTGCTGAATCAGAAAGAGGTGCACAGGTTCACCCAGTCATTTCCTCTTCCATTTCCCCCACTCAGCAGCCTCTCTTCTCTTCCCAAAATGACTGCGTTAAGACCTCATTACTACTTGCAGCAGGCTTCTCCTGTGACAGGTCACTTTTATGTTTAAAAGGTGCATTTTAGATGGTGCTGAAAGCTCATAGCTAAGAAGTGATAGTCATGGCAACACCCTGAAATGCCCCACAGGTGAAGGAAGGATTTGGTAGCACCAGGGACTAATCAGAAAAAAAAAAGAGAGAGAGAAACCATGGACATTTCCACATTGGCAAAAGAATAATGCAGCTGAGAATATGTAAGCATGAATCACAGAGAGAGGAGATGAGAAATGTTATCAATGGAAAAAGAAAGTAGGCTGCGAATCTGGAGCCCAGAAAAAGAGCAGGCACCATCAGGGCAAGGCTAGTAGAAGGAATAAAGCCCAGGAAAGAACTCATGGAGGTAAGAAACCGGGGTGAAGGAGAATACATTTTTCATCCATAATGTTCAGTAGTGCTTTTAGAATTGCAAATATGCATTTAGATTTAATAATACAATTATGGTATATTAAATGTCAAATGACTGTTACAGAAGAGCACTTAAAATTAATACATATGCATGAGATAAATCTTGTCTGGTTGTCAAGGTCTGAAATCAAAGTTATATAAGCCAGGCTTTTACACTGAATTTCGTTACATCTTAAGGTTGCAAAGATCTATGAATTTCATTGGTATTTAGCCAAGAAACATGAGCAAAGAACAGAGAAAAACAGCAGGCTGTCAGGGCAGAAAGCAGCAAAACCCAAATGCTGTTTGAATCCACAGTGAAACTGACAGCAATAATGGGGCCATAGTGGGTCTCACTACTGTTGTCCCCGTCACCTGCACCGTCTATACCATCATCATCGTCGTCACCGTCATCTTCACCTGTGAGTTGGCTCTGTGTTGCCAAGCAGTCTTCTTTCCTTCCCATTTTCCTTCCTGCCTTTCTTCCCATCTGTCTGAGGCATCTAGATATCATTTTAATCATAAGATATGCAATAAATGTCCGCACAGAAATGAGTGCCTGTCAGCACCAGCACCCCACGCCTGCACTGGTTCCATTTTTCAAAGACAACCCCATTTTATTTCAATCTTTTTCTTCATATTTTCTAAAGGCCATATTTTCTAAAACTTTGTAGACTTCCAGAGGGAAGGTCATTTGGATAAAAGCAATGGGTAGACAACACTCACTTGTTACATCCTCTCCATGCAGAAATGAGTCTGAGAAAGTCGCTATCTACCTATGATTAGGGGTAAATATCCCCAAAGCCTGATCTTTAAATATTGAGGTCAAAATTGTGGTTAAACATGGTGGCCTGAAAGCATGCATTGCCTTACCTTTGTCCTGAAATGCCAGCACTGTGACAGTAAATCGATTTTTGAAAAGGTGTAAACTCACAATGAGTGACAAAACAGTAGCAACACAATTTTAGGAAGTGGAAGGCCACTAGACAGAAATAAGTGACCTGCCAGTGGAAAACAGCTCAAATCTAAGCCAAGAGTGAGGAAAACTAGAGCCAACTGATTAGCCAAGAACTCCAGAAGAATTAAGTAGGTACAAAATAGGTATAAAATTCAGGATCCATTTGTGTTTTTAAATGCAAGAACTAGTTGAAAGGAATGAAAGATTTATTGTGGTAGCAAATAGAACTAAAACAATAATACAAGCATTGGAAGTTCCCCAAAGTTTAACTTCCTATATCACCCTGTTGTGAAGCTCACCAGCAACCAAGAACCATTCTTATGCTGTGGTGTTCAATCAACATTTCAGTGCTTTCTTCCTAACATGAATAAGGAGCAAAAAGTAGGAGGCATTTGGAAAAAAATGTGGGATGGATTGGCCAGGAACAGCTTTGCATCTGACCTAATGTTTGCCTGCAGGAAGGTATCCAAAAAGGAAGACACCTGTGTCTTCTATTATTTTAAACCCCTCCTGGAGATAATTATGTGATTTAATTGAAGCAAATAGAATAATTAGAGGGTTATATTAATTGGTTCTTATTCATATTTTAAAAAGACCTAATCAGAAATTGGCAGTCACTGAGAATTTCCTCTTCCTTTTCTACACTCACCGATATATGGACAAAGCAGAAATACTGGAGAATCATAGTTATACACACACACAAAAATATAGATTCTGGAGGAGCAGGAAATGTGAGGAAATCTTCCTGGTGGAAGCCACTTCCAGTTTATTTTATTAACATTATAAATATTACTCTAATCTCAATTTCTCTGCTTCATTTCTTATTTCTTGATTCTTCTGAAGTCATAGAACAGGAAAGGAATGATTTGTATTGTTTTTTTCTAAATCTTCCAAACTTCAAAAATGAATGACAATAGGAAACTCAGAACAAACAGAATATTCACAAAGCAAAGCATAAAATAAAGATAATGACAACAGCAAAAAAAGCAAAAAAGATATGACATGTATTTGATATTTCATATTCAGGTAAAATTAACTGTTCTTGGAAATAAAAATATGGGAGCAGAAATTAAAAAGGTCAGGATAATTTTGGAAGGTAATGTTAAAATATATACCAAAACAAAAAAATGTTTTAAAGAAGATAGAAAAGGTATTTAGACAGTCCATTTGGTACATAAGGAAAGAATAAAGAAAATGGAAATGAAATCATCACAGAAGTAAATCCAGAAAAATATACAGACCAGACTCATGTTTCAACCTGGAGAATATTAAGTTCTAGAATAGAAAAGTACCAATCAATGAATTTTTCAGTAGGTGAAACAAACTAAACCAAACCAAACAAAAATGAAGAAGGAGTTTGAAGAGCTCTAGCCAGTTCTAGCACTGTGAGGCCTATGGGAATCAGCCATTTTATCTCATCAACAGCAGCAGCCCAGAGTCTGTTCACGAATGGGCTGCTACCCTGCCCAGTGAGCAGCTGCTGAGGAGGGCCATCTGAGGCCCAGTCCCAAGCTCTCTGCTAGCATCTTCACAGACCTGGACGTCAGGTAGGGCTGGTAGCTCTGCTTTTGTACCCCGTCACTTGTACTTGTGACTCACAGGGAATTATCTGTTACTCAGTTTGTTGCAAATGTTATTGATAAGTCTTTGATTATGCTGAACTACCCTGCTTTTATAAGGGAATTTGAAGAAAGTCACAAAATATACTATAGCCTCTATTTTTTTTAGAATCTTCATTTTGTAAACTCTTCCTCCAATGTTTTAAAGACTATACATGCATACATCACCATCTTACAAATAGCATTATCACTTCAAAATTCTTTTGAGTCTGAAGCCTGGCATGATGTGCCTAAGTTCCTGCTTAGGATATTACAGGGTTGGTGAAGTCCAGGTGTCGGTTTGGCTGATTTCTCATATGAAGAATTGGGGACAAATCCCTTTCTGAGTGCATTCTTCATTGACGTAACTCAGTCTCTGCTGTTTGTGGGACTGATGTCCCAGTTTCCTTGCTGGCTGTCAACTGAGGGCTGCTCTCAATCCAACGTAGCACTATCATCCTTGATAGTGGTTCCCTTCTTCTTCCAGCTAAGAATAGAATATTTAATACTGCTCATAACTTGGATCTTTGGTTTCCTTTTCAGCCACCAGTTTAAAAAAAAAAACTCTCTCCTTTCAGAGGGCTTGTGATTCAATTGTGCCCACCTGGATAGTCTCTCAATCTAAAGTAAATTGTTCCATATAACATAACCTAATCGTAGAAGTAAATCCATCATACTCAAAGCTCCCAGCATGATGCTGGGTATGTATACCAGGGGCTGAGCAGAAATTCTTGGGAGCCATCTTAGCATTCTGCCTAACACAGTACCTTTTCTGACTTTGGAACCAGTGAAAGCCATAAAATGCATGAGATGACTATCAAAATGCTGATTAGAGAATGTGGTCTTTGGACTGTGGTTAAATAAGTTTGCAGATAATTCCTCACTAATTCAGACCACTTTCCTTTCCAGATCCCTGGCATCATGTAAAATTTCAAGCCTTCCTAGCAGAGGAAGAATCTGACTTGCTAAATTAGTTCATGTCAAAAAAGTAAACCAAAAATACACTTTTTCTGCAGCCACACAGATTTGACAGTAGGAGACCAGGAAACAAAAAACCAACCAACCAAACAATAACAACAACAAAACAGAGTTGAAATCGAACCATTCAGACTCTTTTCTTTTCTCCCCAAATCACGCACTAGATAACAGACTTCTGCCATGAGATAAAATGTAAGAGACAGAGACTTTTTGCTTCATAAGTATCCTCAAGTGAAAATACAAAAGTAAGAAAATGTAATCTGCTACCTATGTCCCAATACCTATCATTTCTGTCTGATTGGCATTCTGTTAATCTGATCCCCAATTTTTCCTTTCTGGACCTCTACATAATAAACTCCTGAATAATTTAGGTGAATTCAGAATCCAATCATAGAGTTGCAACACATTTTTTACATTCTGATAGGTATTTCTGAGTATACATGGTTAAATAAAACACTGGTTTTGCCCTTTGAAAAGCAATCGATAAAAACTTTACAATCTGCAGGTGAGATTCGAGAAATACATAAAGAGCTTGATTGCAAACAAAAATACTGTGTATGCAGTAAAGAAAGAGTGAAAAAAAAGCTTTAGGAATTGAGAGAAGGGGAAAATTTAATTCAGGGTGGAAACGGGTGGGAATATAGGAATGATGGAAAATAAAGGTGATTGGAAGTTGCAAGGAAGGCAAAGTATGGAAAGAAATCAGAACAGGGCAACTGGGCACTAAAAGCTCCTTCATGTGCCCTAAAGACTAAAGGCAGGGTTTGAAAGGCAGTGCAAAGCCTTATGTGATTCACATCATGATTGCTCTTACCCCACTTGTCTTAGTTCAACCGGGGGCGGGGGGGGGGGCAGTGGTCTGTAGCTCAACTCTAGAATCTAGAATCCTCTCGCATAACTGTACATTTTAAAATGTAAGGAGTTTTTTCAAAGTGAAGTGGAAGAAATATATTACAACTCATCATAATAATCCTTCACTTCATTGTGTAAAGAACCACACAGACTTGCAACTTGAAGATTCCAGAAGCTGTCATACATAACATTCTGCAAGTGCCCCAAACTAACCATATTATTGTACTTTTTGTTTGAAGCACACTCATTGTCCAGGATTCCTCTGTCTACTCAAACACATTTGTCCTGCTCTCTTCCTCTCTCAGTATGAGCAAACACAACTAGTTTTGCATATAAATCTGAAAGCCATCCTTCATTCTGTATCACCAGTGAAAAAGTCTTTATTTACTCACTCTAGGAACTTTGCTAAATTTGATTCCACTGTTTTCATCTTCATACTCTTTTAATTAAAACCCTTAACATTTTTAACTGAAAGTAATAAAAATCATTCCCCAATCTTACCAAGTTTCTTGTCAATTCTTTCTCAAACCTGATGATAAAGGGATCTTTCCAAAATAATAAATATCCTACTCAGTATCAATCATATGATGTTCAATGATAATTAATTCAGCTTAAAAACATCTACTGAAAGTTTTCTATTTTCCAAATAACATTGCTCTCTATGTTGGTAGGCTCTGGCTTTCTCTAATTTGGTAGAAAAGTTTGATCTCTAAGAAGTACTTATAGTATTGCATATCAAACACTTTAATCAGAAAAATAAGAAAGGATTGTGGAGATACATCAAATATGGCTAAATTTATCATTCTAAAATAGTTTGTATGATTTATGCAATAGTAGTTTGTCAACAAAGGACATTAAGCAATGCATACAGCAAATTTAAAGGTTTTACAGCTCTACGGCAGAAATGAACTGTATGGACGTCAAATTATTTCCTTTTTCTGGGCACACAAAAAACCATTTGCTAGCTTCTCTTGCAGTAGGCTGACATGATGTTGTTGTATTCTCAATAATGGGAAATGGGTCAAAGGCTGTGTGCCAGCAGGAATGAAAGAGCAGTTGGAGGAATACTGCCTTCCACGAAACGTTTCTTGCTGGTGAAAAATCGGATGTTGAAATTGTAAGTAGGAATTTAAAAACTCATCAGAATTTGACAAAATAAATTTTTGCCTATTGAATCTAAAATTTAAAAAATGTGTAGTGTGTGCATTTCATTTCATTTCATTTCTTATTTCTAGTGAATCACCCAGAATCGCATATGTCCGTTTTCTGTACACCTGGTCCTTACGTGCCCAGCAAATCCCACTGTGTCCTCATTCATTCACAGCATCTTAGCAGCTCAGGAACCCTAAGAGAATGGAATCAAAAATTGGAAAAAGCTTGGGCCGCTAAGCCCACAGTTAGAGGAGCACTTGGGAAAAGAGCCATGTGACTGACCAGCAGTACATTTTTCATGAATGAAGATTAAAGGATTTTTGTGTTAGGCCTCTAATATGGGGATAATTTCTTAGGGTAACCAGCATTCTACTCTGTGAAAAGGGGCCCAAAAGACTCTTCCCTCGACAGCCTCAGCACAGTGTCCCAGTCCTGTCTTCAGTTACACACACAGTGCATTTTGACGCCTGCACTACTTCACTGATGTTGGTTCTTTAATCATGATCTAAAAAATATTCAACCAATTACATTTGTCTCTCCCAGTGCCACTTATTACCTCTTTCTGAATACATAGTTCTTAATCAAAATACCATTTTAAACCCTGATTAATTTTAATATCTTCACCCAAAAAAGAAAATTAAGGTTTTCAGGTATTTAAATGTATTATAAATCTATAGTAATTAAATATATTTAAAAGAATCTGAAATTGAGAAATAAAAAGAACAGGGGCTGTAGTAACATCTTAGTACACATGCAAATTTAATGTATAGTATTAATAAAGACATTGCAAATGAGTGATTGAAAGTCATGCATTTAATACATTATGTTGGGATAATTAGTCATTTGGATAAGGAGAGAAATCTGAATAATTATCAAAGTTATGCCTAAATATTAGACATAAGATTTAAACTTAAAAGTGCCAGGAGTAAATACAAGTGTCTGGCATTTTAAATCTTGGCATAGAGAAGAGTTTTCTAAGCATAGTCCAACACAGAGTGGAGAAATAATAATTCATAAAGACCTCATAAGCATCATAATCACTAGGGAAAGAGGAAGTTTCTAAGAGAAACGTAAACAAGAAACAAAAAGAGCAATTTACAGATTAAATAAACAACAGACAAAAATGTTAACCTGTTTTTTATTCCATTAGAATTTAAATTTCATAAAAGTAGTGATTATTTCCAGCCTTTTGGTCAAGGTACTCCATGGCCTAGCTCAGTCCTTGATACACATTGTTGGACAAGTAAGACTGATTGACTGAATTGATTGATCAATAACTTCATATGTAAATAAATGCATATTTTTCATTTTGTCATATTAAGTTAACATGATTAAAAACTTGTTAATACACAATACCATCTTAAATGTTCTGAATAAAAATTTTCAATATCCAATTAAAAGATCCCTACTTTGGTGCTAATGTTTTTCAGTTATAGGAATTAAGTTAGAAAATAAAAACTATAACAACATAGATAGATTACACATGGATAAACAGATAGATGGACAGAAATCTATCATATGGGCATGTGTGACCCTTATCTCTGAAATGTCAACTTGAGTGGATTAAGAGACATCCAGTGGATCAGGGGAGCAGGGTACTGGCCGTGTCTGTGGATCACTGGCAGGCAGGTCACACACTAAGGACGGAAGACCCACCCGGATGCGGGCGGCACCAGCCAGTAAGTTTGTAGTGCAGACAGATTAAAAAGGGAAAGAAGGACATTTTCCCTTCTGATCTTTCAGAGGACTTCTGGCCCATGCCATTGCCTTCAGACATGTGTGTCCTGCTCCTTCCAATGCAGAGCCATGAGCTTTCTGACACAGACTTGCACCAGACTGATGTGAGCTCTGGCCTTTGACCTGCAACTGGGTTTTCTGGATCTACAGCATGCAAGGGGCCATTTTGCATTATTCCACCCCTGGTTCCACACATGGTTGTTGTAAGCCTACTTAGTAAATCCTTCATATACAGGGGGAGAGAGAGAGAGAGAGAGAGAGAGAGAGAGAGAGAGAGAGAAGAGATTTATACTAAATCTGTTGCGCTAGTGAACCCTGATACAGTGTGTATAGTGGTACTTGGGTTCAAAAAACTTAATTTTATCCATAATTTTGGAAAAGATGACCACGTTTGTGTTTGTGTGGGAAAGATGGCTATGGTCAGGTTTGTCACCTGATGCAGATTTTGTAAACAAAAACAAAATTTCATGAAATGCTTCTTTTTGAGAACGAAAGTGTTTGCAAACAAAAAGGTTAGTGAGCCGAGGTACTACTGTATTTACCAACATACATATGTGCACTGAGATATAAACAAACATGTTTAGATACATATTTGTTCATCAAGATTGGGCAAACAGGCTGGGGATTTAGCTCAGTGGTTTTGCCTCCTGCTGGGCAAGCTCAAGGACCCAAGTTCGATCCCCGGTACCAAAAATAAATAAATAAATAAAAATAAATAAAAGAAGATTGGGTAAATATGTATAACATTACTTTAAATATCTGGAAACAAATGGACTTAGATGGAATCAAATTCCAGAGTGGAGATGAGTATCTCGGAATAGACTGATGATAGTGGCCGTTCGTTTAGCTTCTTGGGAGTGCTTCTTGGTATCTGGTAAACTTCTTGAGCCAAGAAAGAGGACTCCTACTGTGGGAAAGACTAACTAGCAAAGCTTTGAATGATGATGCTGTGATTGGAGACTGCACTGGAAAATTAAGAGGCTTTAAGTGAATGCCTCCTTTTCCCCACAAAATATTTACTGAATTTGCATGCTGTATGGAAGCTGGAGAGAGAGAATTGACAGTTTTAGAAGACAGGATGAAGTTATCCACATCTCATTTTACTCAGGGAATAAAGACAGATAGTCCAGAAGGGGCTACCTGAAACATTCTTCCCTTCCAGACACCTCAAATTTTGAAGTTCTTTTGCAATGAGGCTAAATATATGGGAAGGAAACCTCTCAGGATGAAGGATGAATCTGAATATTTCAGGGCTATGGAGACAAATATCCCAAAGACTTTCAATAAGCGATTTGAGGGTAACAATTCCACAGGGACAGAAGTAAACCAGAACCAGACTCAGTCTCTTTAAACTAAAATCAAACCAGATACATAAAATTTTGATTAGCTTCAACAGGTAGACCCTCAGTCTAAAAATACCTGACTCCCACAAATTAAAGGAGTAGTGATTTATTTGGGTTCACGTTTTCTGTCATAGCTAGCTCCAAGGCAGGAAGACCTGATGGAAGGGTCTGGCAGAGGAAAGCTGCTCACATCATGGCAGCCAGGAAGTGGAGAGCAAAACCAGGAGCTTGGAAGGGAAATATACCCTTCTAGGTCACATTACCATCAATGCAGCTCTTCTGACCATCCAGTGCCTCCTACCAGAAAGTCTGCTTTGTGTCCTCATTATCTAATTACCTTGCACAAGCTCCATCCCCGATCACATGAGAGTTTGGGGATCACTCTTGATCTAAATCAAAACAACACTAACATGAAAAGAAGCAATCTGTGATGAAACATACAATCATAGAAGGCCTTTTGACTTATTGACAATGTCTGCCATATCGTCAAAAATTACTAGACATATAAAGAGGCATGATGGTTTAAATAACTAAAGCAAATGCAAGATTACAGACATCAATGGAAGTTGAAACAGACCAAGGTTTGAAAAATTATGTTCTGCAGTCCAAATATTGTCCAAAATTGTATTCTGTAAATAAGATTTTCTTGAAATACAGTCACATCAATTTGTTTATGTTCTAAGGATGTTTTTGTGCTGCAGTGTCAGGTTAATTAATAATGATAAAGGTTATATGACAAAGGTTAATGTTAAAGGTTATGGCCCAAAAGATTTAAAAAATTACTATCTTATCCTTCAGAGAAAAACTTTCAATTTCTGATGTAGACACACTAACAGATGGTAATTTAAATTAATCATTAATTTTTAAAAAAAATTAGATCAAGTAGAAAACTTACTGTTGAAATTTTTTTGTTTTCTGACTCTTCTATAGTTTCTTTCTACCACTCATGCCATTTTCCTTTGTAATGTGATTATTTTTGTATTGTTTTGATTTGCTTCTCTTTCTCATTTGTGTATCTAGCATAGAATTTCTTTTTACAATCCCCATGAGGCTTTCATAAAGTAATTTATACTTACAACGGTCTATTTTAAGCTGATAAAAACTTGTCTTCAACCACATATAAAATTTCTACATCTTCCATCCATATTTTATTGATATTATTGATGTTCCAGTTTACATTTTTCATACATTATGTGTCCATTGACAAATTGTTATAGCAATGTTTGATATTATCATTTAACATTTATGCTAGAGTTAAAGCAATTCACAACCATTAGAAAGTTTTGAATTTGACCATATTTTTACCTTTTTTTTGAGTTTTGTATTTTCATACCATTTTCACGTTGTTAGCTTTTCTCCATTTCAACTTTAAAAACTCACATTAGCATCTTTGTAAGGTAAGTCTAGTGGTGATGTAGCCCTACAGCTGTTATTTGTCTGAGAAAGTCTTTATTTCTGGATTTCTGAAGGATAGTCTAGCAAGGGATAGTACTCTTGACTGACAGCTTTTACTTCTTTCAGCAGTTCAAACCCACTCTCTTTACTTTTAAGTTTCGTATTGAGAAATACACTGTTAGTTTTATTGTGAGGGGTGTTCTTTATTTCTGACAAAGAATTTTCTACTTTTCTTGACTTTTGAGAATTTAATTATAATTTGTCTCAATTAAGATCTACTTTCAATTAATCCGTTCGGGGTTCTTCAAATTTCATGGGCCTGGGTGTTCATTTCTCATTCTAGATTTGGAAAGTTTTCTGTCATTATGTTATTAAACAAGCTTTCTTTCCCCTTTTCTTTCTCTGCATTTCTTAAGACTCCCTTAATGCATGCATCCGTTGGCTCAATGGTGCCCTATATGTCATCTCTACATTTTCTTCACACTTTTTAATTCATCTTCTTTTTGTGTTTTGCTCCTCTGAGTAATTTCAAACAAATTGCTTTGATCTCACTCATTCATTTGCTTTATTGAGTCTGCTATTGGAAGATTTTACTGAAGTTTTAACTTTGGTCATTATATTCACCTCCAGAATTATTTTTATGTTTTCCATATCTTTGTTGGATTTCTAATTGTTTTCATGCATTGCTTTCCTAATTTCATTTATTTGTCATCAAGCTGGGTCAACGGTAACGTGACCGAGAAGGGTGTATTTCCCTTCCGGGCTCCTGGTTTTGCTCTCCACCCTGGCTGCCATGATGTGAGCAAATGTCTATTGTGTTCTTTTAGTACCCACTGAGCTTCTCTAAGATTCCTTTGAGTTCTTTCTGCAGCAGTTTGTAGGTCTCCATTTCTTTAGAGTCATTAGTTAGTGTAAGGTTTTGCTTCTTTCATGATGGCATATTTCTCCAATTATTACTGACTTTTCCTTTTATGTTGGCTTATGCACATTTAAAGAAGAAATACCATTTATAACATGTCCTGATCTAGCTGGTTTTAGGTATATAAGGTGATTTATATTGTAAAAAGTAGGTGACAGAGTGCATATAAGTTTTGAGGAATTTTAGAAGGAAAAGAGTAAAAGGAAGTAGATTTAGATGAAAAGAGATAATTACCCAGAAAGACTGAGTAAATAAATGTATTTGAATATTACATATAACTACAAATATCCTGGTTTCTGAAGATATCTCCATCCATGGAAGTAGAACTGGATTATTCAGTTTGTGGACATTTTTCAATGTGACTAGAGTCAAATATGCTGATAATAATATCCACACTGAAAGGGAGAGAAAGAATGAACATGTTGTCCTCACTGCTTAACACACCTCCAGTGTTCTGCAAGTTTTAAAAGACCTCAGTAACTTGCCTAGGAAGATGCACTGGACATCATCTGCTTCCAGCAAGTATACAATATAAGAAGCCTGTTAAAACATGGTTGAAAAGGAAATCTTTCAGTCAGTAGTTAATGCCTCAGTCAATGTACAACTGATTGCTTTATACCCTAACGTTCTTTAATTTCAAACAATTCTGTTAGAAAGTTGCTTCTAATCTTGAGTCCACATCTGTCTCCATACAATTCCCATATATTATTCTCAGTTCTGTTTGCTACAGCCAAGCAGAGCAGGGCTGCTTCCTGTTCTGCATGACAGCACATCAAATATTTATTGACAGTCCGCATGTCACCAGTGTTTTCTCCAGGCCAAACTCCCTCAGGACCTAGCTGTCTCAAAATCGATGGACTATGGCAACACAGATGATGTATCCTTCATTTTCAAAGCCACTAACACCTGTTTCAGATACTAAATGGTGGTGAAATAAATAAAATGCTGGTCCTCCTTTACACCTGGGATTCTCTGGTGCATAATAAGAAAGACCTGCATATGGAGAAGCAAATGATTCATCTTCAAGCCATACCATGGTACTGATGTGCCCAGCCTCCTCCTTGGCTGTTCAAATGCAAGCATCCTTTACACTCCATGTGTATATTGGTTTTAGAGAATCATCATTATAGTTTCATGATTGGCAATGACTAGTTAGAAAACACTAATTTTTGAGTGTTGTAGGTCAGGAGAAATGAACCATGAAACAGAAAATATGTCTAAAGATTGTATTCTGTCACAAAGTTAATTTAAACTACTCAATTCTACCTTGAAAACTTGAGGATAAAGAAATGCTTAAAAAGACTCACACAATAGTGAGTTTCCCAGTTAATTTCTGCTTATTTCAGAAGTGGCCTCTGGACTCTTCAAGCAGAAAAACTTTTTTTTACCAAAGAGATGAAACATTCACATGAATTGAACAGGGTGGCAGTGGTCAGCTGCTGCTCTTTCCGCTAGCATTACCAATATGGTTTATCACCACACACAAAATGCAACTCTTCCCAAACCCCCTGGCACACTTCATGGACTTTTTCTGGGGACAGTCTTTTGTTTGATGATATCTTAGACTCAGCAGGTAGTGTGCCATTGTTCTGTATTTAATGAGTTTCCAAAGTGGAAGAAAAAGGACTAAAACTTCAGCAAGATTAATGTAGTGCACTCAATCATAGCGTGCATGAAGTAATCGTGGATTAATATCACTATCTACATCTAAATATAAAAACAGAGCTCCATGTGAGATTGGGCTGCACCTTGTACTGGAAGTGTGGTCCTTGCCTTGACCATGAACTTAATTTTATAATTCTGTACCAGAGGGGCAATAGAGAGATTCGTATTTTGGTATTAAGTGGCCACTTCTTCAATCTTTTTTCTTAACTTCAAAGTGTCATTGGATATTACTGATTTTCCCTCCTCAAACTGGTTGTTCTTCTGGATTTCTACAACATGATACTCTCACGGTTCTTCCACTCTACCAACAGGGCCCCTTTCTTCCACCTGTTCCAGGTTTGTCAAAGCTAAACTGCTCCAAACTTGATCATCAGACATCTTTACTTCTCTAGTAATCTCATCAAGTATCACAGAATTGCAGATAATTTATATGTAAGTCATCTCCCAAATTATACTACATCCCTTCCTTAAGTTTCCACCTTTTACCTAATTATGTTCTTTACGTATTTTATTGAATGTCTAATAAGCATCTCACAATAAACATATCTAACACAGAAAAATAGATTTCTCCACCTTGAAATCCTATCTCCTCTACTCTTCCACTTTAAGAAAATGTGCTGCTACTCAGTGTTCTTAAAGCCAAGGACTCAGGCATAACCCATGAATGACTCAGCCCTTTTCCCTACCCTCAGTCTACCAGAGAACACTGCTGATGAGACTTCCAAATCATATTCCACATGAGGTAACTCCATTCCAATTCCATTATTACCATTCCGGTCCTTCTGTGGTTTACCTCCTTTTCCTTAGCTAGTTCCTTCTTGTCACCCAGTGGACTACTTCTGAGAAATCTTACCATGTAGAAAATATTTGTGGCAGCCCTGAGAACACTCTTGCCAGACTTTCAACCAGACAAGAGCATAACTGACCCGGTGGCTGAACTTTGGGACCTGTTGCTCTTTATCCCAAAGTCATGCCTCTCCCAGCCAGTGACCAGATTTGGTCAAGTCACCAAGATAACCCATTCTTGGGAGGCACAGAACATTCACAACTGCCACCTTTATATGCAGATTGCTGACAGCATTGCCAAGCCTTAGACCACAGAGTGACCCATGGCACGTTCGTGCACCTTTTCTCCCTCTCTGCTGCACTCAAGACCAGCTTGCATGAGGTCTGTCAGCTCTCCTGGCTTCCTGCACAACCCCTCTTATTTTCTTTCACACAGGCAGATCCCTTACTAAAACCCCTACTTTCTTCCACGATTCCTTATGTCTGCTTCTTGGACAATCCAGGCTGAAATGAAATAGATACTTGATCCTGTACAAGACTGACACTGGTGACAATTTAAAAATTCTTGATATCATTGCTCGTTCAGTCCCCACAGCAGAATCGTCTTCATTTTGTGCATGAGGAGCTGAAGCTCAGAGCGAGTAAAGGACATTTGTTAAGTGTCACAGTACGCAAGTATAAAAGAAGAATTTGCCTTCTAACTACGGACTCTTTCCATCACATCTATCATATTTTCTGCTTTGTGCCAGGGAGAGCTTCAGAGATGCCTAGAAAGACTGAACACTTCACCCAGATCTGCATCCAATTTATGCTCTGAGGGTTTGTACTTTGGTTGTGACTGACCCTCGGGTTACGCATTTATTTAGGAAAGACAGAACACTTAGCATTTTTATTATTCATGACATTCCTCTCTGGCAGTAACACATACACTCTTTTACATTATGCAAATGCACTTCCTTCTGGCCTCTCATTATTTTAGTGAATCAAATCTACCAGAGGTCAATGTCTTTGTCAGCAATAGGGTGCGTGCTGGCAGTGCGACGTGTCAAGAGCTCCAGCCTGTCACCCAGTCTTTGCTAGCACTCGGTTGTGATCCTGCCTGTCTGGTCCTAGAAGGGCCTTGTCATTCCTCCCTCAGACCAGTACAGAAGGAAGAACTTTTTCTTTCCTTAATATTTGAAAGCTGGATCCACCTGCTTCTCCAAATGCTCAGCAGAATTGCTGCTGGTTATTTGCAAGAGTCATTTTATCAAAACTTTACCACAAAGACTTTCTATTTCTTCACTCAGCTATCATTGTTGCCCCAAGGAATTTGATTCTAGAAGTCGACAAACCACAGAGAGAGCAGAGTGTGGAAACTCCAACTCTCAGGCCCTAAAATATTCAAAGTAACAGAAGTTCTCAGCAATATCTGCACTTCCCCATCAGTTTTGCTTAGGTAAATCACCATTTACCATGGACAAAGCCTAAATCTGTCAGCTTAATGTCAATACAAACATTGCACCATTTTTACATTATAAATTTTCTTTTAAATTTTATATTTAGGTGTCATTTTATTTAGTACACAGACATAGCAGGAAACTTTGTTGAAAAATAACTAACAAGAGAAAAAGATGCTTGCTTTCAAAATAATAGGAAAAGTGGCATATATTCAAAGGAGAACTACACAGTTTAGTTTGAAACTATTGAGACTGATTTTCAAGTGTGTTTACATGTACTTTCTTGTGGATCTGATTTCTTCCTTAATGTGTACTGACTAGTAATTTTATTATATTTATTGTTTGGAGGATGCACCATAGTTTTTACTAAAAATCTGATAGAATATATAATACCAATATTTCAAAATTAAAACAAATTTAGTTTTCTTATAGCAGTTTTATATGAAAGACCATTCATACCATATTCCTTTCTTTTTTTGCAGAGAAACAAAAATGAAATGCAAAAAGCAGAGTTAAGTTTTTCAAAGTCACATACTGGTTAGTTTCTGAGAAGGGATTAGAATCAAGATTTGCAGGCTCTTAGTTCATGTCTGCCTCTGTGCTCATCTTGGAAGAGTCTGACCACTACATTATACTTGAATTGGTTCTTAGCAATCTAGTCCACATCCTATTTGCTAAGAAAAGATGGCTATATGTTTTCCCCTTCCTAGAGATGTCCAAACAGTAGCTGGCCACCTCTTATCCGGAAGTTTTAAATATTTCTATTTTGTTTAAAGGAGATAGAATTTCAGTTAAGCTTTTAACAATGGATATAAGTTCGGGAAAACCAGGAGGAAAAGTGGGAGAGGGTTAGTAAAAGAAAGAGTGGGAGCATTTGAGGGTAGAAAGCCAACAGTATGTACAGAAGAGAGATTGACAACAAAGCTTGAGCAAAGTGGGAGTACCAAACGTGGGGCTTTTGGGATTTTGCTGCAGAAGAAACACTGATTAAATCTAATGGACTAAAGTGGGGTTGAGAGGGAATGGTCAAGGTGCAGGATTCACTGGCAGTGGAGAGATCGTGGCATTTTTCAGGTCTGAATTTCTGTCCATATGTCTGACACGCAAGAGCAGTCCGGATTTACCGGCTCTATGCGGTGGTAGATGCATATTCTCTGTGGGGTTTTTTAAAGCCGATGGTCACAAGGCTTCTTTCTGAGAGGCAAAACGCACTTTCTGAGTATTTGCACTCAGGGCAGACGCAGGAACCTCAGACTTGGCCTGGAAGTCTGGAAGACTCTGGGGCAGGTGTAGACGGAAGTGGCACAGCACGCCGGGGACTCAGCAAGAGCAAGGCTGAGGGGCAACAGCTCCTGTGACCGGAAGGGGAAGAAACAACGAAACAATGGTAGGTTCAGAGAAAGGCGCACCGGAGGCCCGACGCCAGAGATGCGTACAAGAAGTGAAAATAAACTCATTTCATCTTCTTTCTCTCGCTGCTGCTAATTCCCCAGGGTCACTGTAGCAGAACAGGCGCCCTCCAGCGCTCAGGTCGGACATCACTTCAGAGTACGTTGGTCCCAACTGAGTCCTGAGGTGCAGAAGTGGGCGCAGCTTCACAGAGCCCCAAGAGCCAGGAATGACATCCCAGACTGCTCTTTGCCAGCGTAAAACATGCACTGATAATCAAAACTCAGGGAACGAACCTCTGTCTTCATATCAGGAGAATACAGGCCGGCTACGTGGGGATTTAAATTGGTGTGCGAGTCCCGCAGAGCAGGTAGAAATCCGATGTACTCCAGAACCAAATTACAAGGTAGTAAGGTTCGATTTACATAAATACATGGATTAACTGATCTGAGAATGGGGTTCAGTTGTCACCTTTGGGAAAATCAAGTCTGTCATATTAATAACAAGAGTATTAAGATGATCCTACTATTCAAATGCTAATCACAATAAGGGCTTTTCTATGTGTTATCAAGCAAAATAAAACATTTTTCTAATAGAAAGATTCTGCAAACTTCATAATACCTCTAGAGCCTTATTAAAAGTGTTCACACATTTAAATAAAATTAAATGCCATGCTAATCACCTAAGGCAGATGGTTCTCCGTGTGAGGTGGCTTTCCCCCAGAGTCACATCAGAACAGCCACACACAGGGGGTTTCACAGTCATTTCTCTCTCGTGGCACTGGAGATATTAAATTCAGATTTTTCGTGTTCAGTGATGCAGCGGTTTAATGATCCAGAGGCCACATTTTTACTTTGAGCACCTACTCATCCGTTGTATCACTGCCGCACAGTACTGATATTAAAAAGTGAACAAAGACCTCCTCAAAGACTTATTTCCAAAGGCAAGCCTAGCAGGCCTTGTCCCTAAGTGGAATTATCAGTCAATATTCAGAATACTGCAGCTGAAATCCTTCAGGTAGTTTGGAATAAATGGAAACCTGCTTAGGGTCACAGCCCTGTGCCTTCAGCCCACACAGCCAAAGGCCAGACTCAGCCCCCGACACTCAGCTTCTTCCAGGCTTGCTCCAACCTGTATCCTATGGCCTTGAGGCACCCTGCAAGTCCTGTGAATCCATCCTCACTGGTGTCATCGGGGTCACGAACGTGCGCTGTGAGACCTACTCTCCTTAGGCTGCATTTAATGAAGCAGAGGCATACATCCGATCACATCACAGCAAGCTGGCCTTTTGTCCAGTGGAATTGTGTCTTTCTCCATTGTGTTGCCACCATATCTGATGTCCTTCTCTTAGTCCTTTACTGAATCGTTCATGTTTACCTGGAAACAAGTCAAGAGAGTAGCTGCGAGTTGCATTATCACTAGATGAAGGAAGACTGGGTTGATGAGCCAGTCCACGTAACATGAAGTGACTGGTTGTGCTTGGCTTTGAGAAGGGTGATTTCATAGGAGCATATGGGAGTAATGGTAGAAGGTGTGACAGGCCCTACAAGGGGAATTACTGCTCCAAAAGACATGGAAAATTCTGAAATTCATTCCCAGAGTTATCCATTTGATTACGCACTGAGTACATGCTCTTTACCTCATCCTACAAGAAAAAGAATCATTTGTCCCAGCCTCTGACACTCCTTTTCCTGTGCCTAAGAATGCCTACTAAGTAGAAGAGCAGCTGTGGGCAGGAGGAGGCAACAAAGAGAGGAGCTCAGGATGGAGGGAGCCACAAAAATTCCACTCAAAGGCTTCATTTTTGCTCTGAAAAATGCCTTGAACAACTTATCAGTCCTTGTGACTTTCCGAAGGAGACATGAGTTCCATAAATTATCTTTTCTAGAACTAATTAAAAGGAAAAACACTTGGCAAAAACTACAAAAATATGAATTGCCTATGACCTAATCACCATCTTTACAAACATTTACCATAAACCATTCAAGACATAAAAGATTATATAAATCAGGCTGATCATCCCAGTGTTCACTAAAATGTTTTTTCAATGAAAGAAAAAAAGGAAACAGTCAAAATGCCCAATTTTAAACTCACATTGTCTTGATAGGGTACGGTAAACTCATTAAAACAATACTAACTTGTGACATGGAAATGTTTGGGCCACTATCTTTATACATGTAGACAAGGACATGTTTCTTTCACATAAATTACATAGACTACATTAAAAATAAAGGTAATTCCTTCATGGAAATGGTGACATTACCAATAATTCCTTTAGTCACATATCTTTTAAAAATGCTGCATCAACTGCTCAGTAATTAAAACATTTATGCCATCTGTTTGTGGGAGGTGGAACAAATATTTATTTTTATTCTGAAAAAATATCGATTCGCAAATTCACTAACATTTGCTCTCTAGAATTTCTATCTCTTCTGTGTCTTGATCCCTCCCCATACATTTTATTCCTTTTAGGAAGATGGTCCCCCAAATCTCGGATTTTCCTTATATTTCACTCTAGCACCTTCTTTCTCTCCAGAGTGGCCTAACTGTTTCTGACACTCGGAGAACCAACTGCTGAGCAGTAGCAGAAGCCCACAACTTCAGTGGGTGGATGTTCGCCTCCAGTGGTCATGATTTACAACGTCTTTCATGAAATGCAGACCATCCATAAGTTTCAGGGCACCAGGAACTGTGTTCTATGCTAAGTCATGCTTCAGGCAGAGAATAAGAAGAGCCTAGAGAAACAACAACAAAAATACATGGTAGCTGATGTAATAATAGAACGATATCATGCTTTGTCAAGTCTCACAGTAAGGGTGCAGCTTGTATACGATATTGCTTGAGGTCCCCCTACTAAGTGAGGCATTGAATTATCTGTGCCTCAGTTATTCCACCACATAAAAGAGAAGAAAAATAGGAAGAGGATGCCCAGAGGGAGTGAGGGCTTGATCTGTAGATTTGTAGAAGGATTGAAGGGGCTAATGAGTGTCAGCATAGACTAGGTCTTGGCATTCTGTATGTACTCAAGTACATTAGTTCAGCAGTGATTATGATACCGAAAAAGGTTAGAGTGTCATTTAAATGAGGGTGAGATGTGCAGAACTGATAAGGTATTGACCTCCTCAGCATTCTGCCCTGTCTTCTACAAACTTTAACTGCAGCTCAGATGGTGGGCTTTCCTGTTTTGTTATCTACTCTGTGTTCTTGAACCCCTCTTTCCATCTTGGATGTTATACCATATTTTGTTCTTTTATTTTGTTTCTACTTACCACCAGCCTATTTTAGTGGTCTTCCCATTGGAACTAATAAATATATTTAAATCTCTAATATTTTTGAAAAACAAACATTCCCCAGACCATTTTAGAACTATGCTACTAATTTTTTCTTCTCTTTTCACATTCAACTAAATTTTAGTGCTTGCACCCATTGGCTATGCTGCTTTTGGTTCTCAATACACACGAAGTACTTCAATCACCTCCTTCTTCTTTAACTATAGTTATCGCTGAGTTTCATGTCAACAAATACTTTGCATGAGCTCTAGTACTGAAATTTCCTGCTAAATTGTATCATTGTATAGTCACTTATTTCTGTTGTTCATATTTATTTTCTTCATTGTTTCATTCTTAAAATTCACACCTCCGTAGATTCTGTAATTCTACTCTCATTTTTCACTCTGTGCTTGCTTATCTTCCTTTTATTTTCAGATTTCTGCTCCATCAACCACTAAAATTCTGGTATCCCCAAGACTGTTAAGTGTTGCCTTTGCTCTAAGTATTGTCATTACCCAACTTCATTATACTGTTACTTTTACCTATAATATTTAAATTGGTATCTTCACTGACCCTTAGAGTAACATAACACAGAGCCTGACACAAACTGACCAAATATTTATTTTAAAAAACACAATGTTTTCTAGCTACAGCATTTCAATATCCCAAACCTATTTCAAAATCGAAACTGACCCAGGATAGTGATTGAGAGGAGATCCAGAACTTTCTCTGAATTCTGAGCCTCCCCAGTGAAAGGCCACATCATGCAAACATCAACTCAAACCTGGATTTGCAGCATTTACTAAGCTCCTTCTATCCTTTTTAGTGTCACCTTTCTTCAATCCATCAGCAAAAACAGTAGTTTATCCCTTGCTACTCCCCAAATCACTTCTCCAACCTACGTTTTTACCACTGCTATCCTAGTTTAACTCCCATCATTTCTCCCCTGAATAATGTCATAAAGAGCCACTCAGTGAACCAAACCTGGAGTCTGCCTGCCTTAAATTTATTGTCCATACTCCCACCAACAAAATTTACCCAAAATACACATAATAAGCCTGCTATTTATTTCTCTCTTTTTAAAAGGCTGTCGAGGATTTAGGGGGTGATGTGTGCAATTATCATCATGTCATTATACCTCTTCTATTCTCTTTGATTCACTTTGGAATGGACTTTACCATTTTCCAGGCTCTTTTTCTGTAGTACAACATACTAAATAAAAGAGGCTCCCAGTTTAATGACACTCCACAAAAGCAAATCCAAAATAAATAAATAATTAATTAATTAATTAAAAAAAAAAACCAAATCCAAATGATCTGGGACCAGTCTCTTCCTTCAACTATGACTTCCACTAATTAAAAGAAACAGCTTTTACTTTATGATGCCATAGTCAAAATCACATATAAAAAAGACTTCATAAATGAGAGCATCCATCAAAAACAGAGTCACAGGCACAACTACTTTAGCTGTCAGAATTATGAGACAATATAAACTAGTGTGTTTAACACATATAAAAGGGAATTTCTTCATCTTTTTCAATTCCCATTTAACTTTCATTCTTGGAGCCATGCTATTTTATTCATATGAACATAAGCAACAACCCAATACAATGGGGATGGATGTGAAGTACAGGATAGGTCTAAACCAAGGACGGGTAGAAAAGGCAATATCAAAGCTAGATAAGAGTGAAAAAGATGGAGAATGTCTTGCCTCTGCTCTGGGGGTGTGGGGGAGACCCAAACATTGAGGTGGCAGTATCCACCTTTCCGCGTCAGCATGTTATTCCTTTGGGGGTGAGAAAAAGTGGAAGTATGGAGGGCAGGTCTGAAGGCTTCCAGACCGGGGCTGGCCTCCCCACTTTTAGCCACATTCTTGCTTCAAGGAAGTAACGCACCTATTGAGGGAGTGAAAGCCCAGGAGGAAGGAGTCCATGTGACAGGGTAGAGCAGTCCTCAAAACGGAAACCAGATCCCAGACTGCAGGGTGGGAGACCGGAAGTGGAGGTGATACCACCGGCGGCTCCTGAGCCTGAGGGCTAGAGCCCGGAAATGCCCTGAAATGATGCCCCGAAAATCCCGGACTCCCCTCTCCAAAACCATCCTAACACGGAAAATCCCAACCCCTTTCTTGTAACGGCACCTTCAACATGCTGCCTTCTTCCTCTTCAAAAGGAACAATTTTAATATAAGAAAATACACCATGCCAGATAAGGTTTTAAGAACAAAATATGACTTCCCCAAATAAAAACAATGTAGTATTAGAAACTTTGAAAAACAAAAAGGGAAGTAAGAGAAAGAGTTTAGCAGACACGAACCAGAATGACAATATGTTACACACATTTAATTTGATTCCCAAATAAGAATAGATAAGGAATCCAAAGGAGCTATGTTTGTTGGGGAGATGGAGGTAATGACTGAAAATGTTCCAGAGTTATGAAAATCAATAGCTTCAGGAAAACCACATACCTGTTTTGTACTTAGTGAACTGTTTAATACCAAAGACAAGATGATTCCTGTAGAAGCAGCCATAGTAGAAAGACATTACCTACAGAGGAACAATTATTAGAATGTTAGTGATTTTTGGACGTCAACTATAAAAACCAGAGTATAGTGTAACAAAATGTTCAAAGTTTGACAGACAGTAACTGTAGAGTTGTATACACAGTGAATACATCTTTCAGGAATGAAGCATAATGACCACATTTTTTTCCAACCAACACAACTTATGAATTTGCTACTACTAGTCTGAATTGCATACACAACTGGTCAGGGCATAACCTGACAATTTAGAGAGCAACTGGCATTACTCAGTCCAGGAGAGTTCAATATGAACACACCTTGAAACCACGGTGTGCTCATACACATGCTCCATATAAAACTTCTAATTCTGTGCATCAAAAACACATTGTAGACTACTTATAGGTGATAGTATGGGTAGTACAGGTGATATCCCCATAGTGGAAATAACAACATCCAATTAAGATGAATAAATATGCTATATTAATACAGTACAATGATATAGATAAAACGCAAACTGAAACAAATGAAAAAACTTGGAAAAATATGGTATAATTCCATTTACATAAATTTTCCAACATGTAGAAAATTGAACAGTGCTTTATTTAGAGTTTCGACAAATAGCAAGATAATTCTTCCCATTCACTTCCAGAGCATACGAACCATTCAGTGAAATTAATCCATCATTGACAAGACTAATCATTATAGCAATAAAATAGAAAAGGGATAAAGAAAATCAAAAGACTGGTAAATGTAATCATCAGAATAGTGTTCCCAGAGTGGATGGGAAGGAGGTGGAATCGGAAAAATCCGTCATGGGATTCAAAAGTCATGGCGATTTTTAAAATGTGGCAGAGGACAGAGTGCTCGTACTGGTGCCCTTACATTTTTATAAATATTCCTATATCTAAAAAATGTTTAGACTAAAGATTGTATGGAAAAAACTCTTAACTTTTCCCTACTTGCTTGTGCATAAGATTCCTGGAATATTATTCTCTCATAGTTTGATCGGTTAACTCCCATACTTATATTTACCTTCTTCAAGACTTTCATCAAAACACACAGCGAGTACAAGAACTATCCCTCTCTAACTCTCCCGGTGCATGAATACACATCTTCCTTTGTTCCATTTCAGCTCATTTTTTACCATGTTTTACCTAATATTCTGAAGATATATTACTTCCACCTTTCCCCATAGACTCTGGGCTTCTAAAAGTAGGAATTTTCTCTTGTTTGTTATACCTATTGTTGGCTGATAGTAGATGCTCCAGAAAAGTGAAAATGACTCTCATGGGAAAATAGAGATCAGTCTCTAAATCCATCACAGCCTCTCTCTTAGGAGGGGGTGAAAACGGAGCACGGTCTGACAAAGAAGAAAATAGAGCAGAATAATGAATTCAAAAGCTGAAGTGACTATGAATGCTAGGATTATAAATACTTCTAGTGTTTATTTCTACAGACGTGACTAGATACTCTCAGTGCACTGTTGACATGTGTAAACATCTCTGATCCCTATCTTTGCTTCCTCCTGCCTTTTCCCAGCTTGCAGAATGCCCTCCCTCGTTCCTCTTCTCTGCACACCCAATGCGTGTATTAAAAGCACACTTAATCCTAGGAAGACCACCCTTGTCCTTCACCTCCAGTGCTTGTAAGTCATTCAATTAAATTAAACATCATTGATAAGGCTGATGAGTGCCTAGTCACTTCATATTTTCATGATTTTCTAGGGTCCCTAGAAGGTAAATAGTACTCTGAGATGGAAGTCCTTCAGGCCCTAGCATTAGTAGGAGTTTAGTGGCTGCTGTTGTTTCCAAAGGAAAATATTTGTTACGTCCTATAGAACAAAACACTTTGAGAATATCTTTGGCTGTAGATGAGGGATAAACCAAGATCTAAGCCTCCTAGAGCCGATTCTCATGGACACCACGATAACATCCTTGTTTCCACCTCCCAATGAGTCAGAGGCAGCAGGAGACGTGCCATAGTACTGCTACCAGGGGGACATATTTGTTCAGGAAAAAGCAAAACCTCTTCAATGAACATCTAACATGCATTCAAACCTGAGGAACTGGGAATATGAGGTTAACAATGCTTTGACTTTGGCTTCCGTGATATAAAAATAATTTGAGAAGAAAATGCTAAAATGACATAAAGAGGGTATGGTGTCCAATTGCAAAAATTACTGAGCACCTATGACGTACAAAACATTTGTCAGAACAATAGACACAACCCAAATTGAATTCTATATTTTGTAGAGTTATTAGGAATAGCTGTCAGGGCTTCGCTATTCTCACAGTCCTCAGAGAACCCAGGTAAGTCGCCCAGCGATTCCGTGTTCCACCAGGGCGCCAATCCGCGGACAACGCCAGCTGTGCACCTGGAGGACAAACTGGCGTGCGGTTTCTGTCATCCAACTACCTCTGCGGCTTTAGAACAGTATAGGGCGAAGCACAGTTCTGTGTACATTTTGAAAGTATTTGTCCCCAGATGATTATCAGTATTGCCATCCGCTATAGGCTGAATTCAGACTTCCTCCACCAGGCGGAACTCAAACGCGGCAGGACACATGGTGCCACGCAAGGACTTAGCTCTGAAGGGGCGAACAGAACCGTCCTAGGAGCACCGTCCACAGGCCCCCTCGGGCTCATCTGCACCACTGGGTGAAGAATTACCCCAGAGCTGAGGGGATGAGAGCGGAGAAAGAAGACGGGGACCGGGCTCCCCTGGCTTCTCCAAGCACAGAGCTGAGCAATCCCTGAGCTCCCCGTCTCCTGCTCTCGGGGAAGAGTGGCTTAGGAATCCCTTTGCTGTGCGTCCTTTCAGTTCCTCAGAACAGTGGTTATTGCTTTTTTAGTTTTTATAATAATAACTCTCTTTACCCTTCAGTGACTTCTACCCTCCCCTGGGATAAAGCTGGTTTATTGCATCCTGAAAGATCTTGCTTCCCGGAGATTCCATATTCTTAATTTAAACCCTCCATCTTTCAGTTTCATGCTCTTTTCCGTCAGTGATGGAAACAGAAACAAAGAACCTAGGCAGCTTTGGTCATACGCAAAGGGCCAAGCAAGGTCTCCTGGCTCACAGACGTCATCTAGTATAATCTCCGCAACACCAAACCAGCTGCTACTTGTCTCCACTTGCAGATAAGGAATCTGAGTTCCAGAGAGATTAAGTGACTCACCCAGGCAATTCTAGAAGAAACCAGTCATTAAAACTTTCAACTGAATGATATGAAACACAGCCCCATGTTGTTGGCACTAAATTTGCCAATATTGAAAGAGGAAGCCAGTGCCAGGCTTGGGTAAGGCCAATTCAACACTCTTTTTAAAAAGCTTGCAGAATTTGACCATGAGATCTTTGGTAGGGAATTAGTAAGCATTCAATAGGTGAAGAAAGGTTTGTTTTGTGTATTCGTGTGTATGTGTGTGTTTGTGCACCCGTGCCTGTATGTGTGTGTGTGTGCGCTAAGTCTGAGCTCACTATAAGCTATTACCCCATTTATAGTATAAAGAATTGAAAAAATTTTTTACAGATTTTAAGATGTTTTATTGGTTTTTATCTCTGAGAATTAAGAAAATGAGATGGCTTTACACTGTTCATTTCTTTAGTAATCCCCCAAAGAACATAATGTGACCTGGATTTTCTCAGCCAAACCTAAATATAAACCCTCCTGCCTGAGCAGAGGAGTCCTTATGTTAACTTCGGGAACAGAGTGAATCTCCCTCTCAGTTCCATCTGGATTTTTCTATTCAGCTGAGATTAATGGATTCAGCTAATGAGTCACTCTGTCAGCATCTATCTAATTATTTAATAGTGGAGTTAAAATTTTGTTCTACCTCTCTTTATAGCAATTAAATTTCTTAACCGAAGCAAATATTCAAAGGCCAAAACATACATTAATAAAAAAAATAGATGAAGGTTTGGCTCTTTCAGGATAAAAGCAGGGAAATTCTAAGAAATATGATTCCAAAATGGCCACGTTTGGATGGATCCAAACATGGCAGGGGTCTGCACATTAGATTTGCTGTTTGCTACAGCACTTCAATGAGTTATTATGCCTTCTCTCTCCACATACATGGCTGTCTACTGCATTATATGTGACTCGTGTATGAGTATGGACATGTGTTGGTGCATGTGTTTACTCTGCTTATTTACTTTTTTAAAAAACATCATGGGTGATAATTATGAAAATATCAATAATGTACTACCCAAAAATGGGATTACTTGAAATATACAAATCTCCACCTTATGTTGTTTTTTGTTTTAATCTGTAATTGACTACCCAAATAGTTAAACTCACAATGCAAGAAAAGGAGGACTGTGACATTGCTGAGAGCTTGTGGTTCACAGGTATGACTCTTTTATGTTGGCTGTAATAATGTCATTTCAGATGATGGGCCAGAAAGCAGTGAAAAGCAAAACCAGAAGAGCCATGAGTAACATTTCAGGATAGTGTAAAGACGACTCAAGTGACAGCCTAGAAATAAGGGTATCTCTGCAGAAAGATCCAAATGAAACATTTAGACTTGAACATGTAAACTTTTGGCTTGCCAGGCCCTCCCTCCTTGAGTGAAAAGGAATCGTTTCGGGCTGCATAAAAACTGCATAATATGGTTAATGTGTATTTTAACTTTTTATTCATTCCTAATATTTTAAGTTATTAATGAAGAAAACTTACATGTCTGCTTACTAACAATCAAAGCCCATTTTCATAGGCACGCACAGATGTAGGTAGGTTGAAAGTCCCATTATCAGAGATCGCTGCGTTTTGCTCCCTGCGTTGCGTGAGCGCCTGTCACATCTGAGCGCTGCGGGTTTGGATTTCCCTGGCTGTAAGGCCAAGGCAGGAGGGAGGCAGAGCCAGCGCCCTCCCCAGACTGCTCTCTGGTGTTGCCCACACACTGGGCACTCAAGGGCCACACGGTCGAGTCCAGAGAAATAGTACTAAAAATCACAAAGCATCGTTAAAAGTTTCCTGTCTTGCAGGGCCACAGAGCTGCATGGGCACTATGGGTGGGCTAACCTGTGGGACATGCCTGATTTAGACAAACTGGAGATTAAGAAATGTGCCTCGGATAAGGAAAGAGTGTACCTTTCAAAGCATCAGACACCTTGCCACAGCATCCCTGTGTACGCCTGTGAGAATGAATGGTGTCTATGCAAGAGAAAAATCTAAAAAGAAACGAAACAGGACAGCACAGCCTGTTAGCAATTTCCAGAGCATTCTAGGCTAAAATTCTCCACAATGTTATTAAAGACCATGTGTGCTATTATAAGGTGCTCAGAGTCAGTTTTTGGAAGTGTTGAATAGTTAAAAAATAGTAACTTGTGTCTCACAGGAGAATACAGAGTATGAGCCCAGGATGCTGACACCAAAAGAATGTGATTGAACTCATAAATCTCCGGAAGTGGCCCAGAAAGACTATTACCAATAAAAGGAACATATTCCCTGACTAAGAACAGAGTCAGCTCTGGGAGACCCAGATTGATGCTCACCCAGACAGAAAGAGACCCTGACAATCATCCCTTGCAGATGGAGAAAGACCTTGGATGTTTGATACTCTAGAGGCCTTCTCTGATGCTTGGAAGTGCAATGGATGATCAAAAAAGAATTAATATAAGCCTTGTATCAAAAAAGTATTTTATTTCTAGGAATCTCAGAAAGTACAAGCTCTTTCTGCACCTATAAAAATTAAAAATTAAAGACCAGTTAGTATTTATCCTTAAAACTAGAACAAATGTTAGTAAGAACACACTTCAGAATACTACTTCTAAAAATTCTCTTTAAAATGCAACCATATATAGCAACTTTCTTATTGCCCAACCTCTCTGCTACTTAAAACACCAGTAACTAAGGTGCCCAATTTGGTAACATCAAAAGCCCAATAAATTCTATCTATGAAAAGTAAATAATAAAATCAGGCAAGGTAAAAAACATAGCTCAATAGTAGAGTGCTTACAGAGCACACGCGAAGCCTTGGGTTTGATCTCCGGTTCTGGGCAGGGTTGGGGGGCAAAACCTGGGCAATACTACCATGAAGATCAAAGATGAGAGAGCTAACCAAAGGTATGCTACAAGTTGAGACGTCTTTATCCACGAATTGCTGCTGGACCTTAGATAAAAGTAGGCAGTGAGAGTTCATGGTACGTATTTGTTTGGGGCAGCTGCCTCCCACCCCACCCTCAACCTGGTCTGCATAATAAAATCCTGTCAGAAGTGAACAGGCCATGAAATCCAGGTGCTTTGCTGCTGGAGAAGCTTTCCTTGGTTCACAACAGAACTTGGGTAAACCGTACTCTGACTAGCATTTACAGTAACAGTGGTAATCACCGTGGCAAGGGAAGAGCGAGGACTTGCACAACAATAACCCTGAGCTTGTAGTCCTGCTTAACAAAAACACCCGGCTGACAGACTAAGGAAAAAGTAAATGAAGATAGGCTTCTTTCATTCATTAATATGTGCATAAGTTTCCCCCATGTCTTTCGATAACTTGATACCTCAGTTTCTTTAGTATTAAGTAATATTACACTGTCTGGATATACCACAGCCTGTCCACTCATCTACAAAAGATATCATGGTTGCTTCCACTTTTGGGTACTTATGAGCAGGCTTTTGTGTGGACAAAGGTTTTCAACTCCACTGCATAAATAACAAAAATATTGAGTGTTTTTAGATTGTTTAATAAGCGTATGTTTAGTTTTGTAAGGAACCACCACACTGCCTTCCGAGTCGGCTGTACCGCTTTGCATCCCCACTAGCCTTGGAAGTTTGTTGCTCCACATACTCACCGCTACTTGATTTTGTCATTGTTCCAGATTTTGGCCATTCTGAGAGGTACACATTGTGTCTCATCTTTGTCTTCGCCTGCAGTTCTGTGATGACATACAGGGAGCAGCAGTTCGTACACATATTCACCGTGTGTGCCTTCTGGGTGATTTGGTAAGGTCTTCAGTCTATTTTTAAGTTGGCTTATTTATTTTCTCATTATTGTTTTTAGTGTCCTTTGTGAGTTTTGAATAACAAATAGTCTTTTATCAGGTATGATTTTTTTGCAACTATTTCTTCCCAGTCTATAGGCTATTTTCTCGTTCTCTTAAAACTGAGAGAACAGAAGTTTTTACTTTAAATAAATTCACAATAATGGATATTTCCTTTATGGATAGTGCTTTTAGCATTGTATCTAAAAAGTCATTGCCATATGCAGGGTCATCCAAATTTTTCTCTTGTACCATCTCCTATGAAATATCTTTGGGGTGTGTGTGTGTGTGTGTGTGTGTGTGTGTGTGTGTTGCTGGGGGTCTGATACAGGGCCCCACACATGCTAGGCAGCAGCTCTACAACTGAACAACACCACCATTCCAATTCTATGACTTTTACAGCTTTGCATTTTACATTTATTTCTATGGCTCTTTTTGAGTTAGGATAGCACAGTCAATAATCAAAATGAATAACATTGTGTCTTTTAAAGAATGGCTGATTTTATCTAAGTAACCAATTATCTGGATATAGAGTTGTTCATAGTATTTCTTTACTACCTTTTTAATGTTCATAGAATCTGTAGTGATGCCCTCTACTGCATTTCTGACATCAGCAATATGCCTCTTCCCTCTCTAGTTAGGCCAGATAGAAGCTTCTACATTTTATTTCATCTTTTTATGGAACCAACTTTTGACTTATTTTTGCTTTTCTCTATTGATTTTTAAAATTTCATTGACTTCTGCTATACTTATTATTATTTTCTTATGCTTACTTTGGATTTGCTTTGCTATCCAGTCTACATGCCGCATGATTCAAACTATGACACTGTGGAAAAGGCAGCACTGCTGAAACAGTGAAATGATCGCTGGTTACCAGGTGTTAAGAGGCAAGCTGAAGGCACAGCACAAGGATTTATAAGGCAAGGAAAATGGTCTGTATTATTTTATAGAGATGAATACATGTCCTCAGATATTTGTTTAATCTCATAGACTCTACGACTTTAAAAGTTAACCTCACTATTAACTGTGGACCTCAAGAGATTGAGATGTCAGTAGTTCATCAGTTGATACAAACGTATAGCTTTGGTAGGGCCTACTTATAATGATAGATGGGAAATACTTCTACCTTCCTTCTAATTTTGCCATGAACCTAAAACTTCTTTAAAAACCCAAGTAAAATTTTAAAAACGGCTGTTAGGTGAAAAGGAATGAATTAAAGACTGAGGAAACAACTAGGTTGATCAGTTCTTCGACATAAAAATAATTTATATGCATTGATAGAAGCTCTCAAAATAAATGAGCTAAAGATGGATTTAGAGTATGCCTTTGAAAGTCTCAGTGACAGTGGGATCTTTGGGGCACAACTTTTATTGTAAAACTACCAAATAAGCCACTTTACATTAACAATTTAAGCAAGAATATTTGATAGATTAACCAGCAATAAAGTCTTTGATTGGCTGTCTGCACATGTGGAGGAGAAAAAAGGGAGGCCCCTGAATTAACATAAAAAGAAGATAAGAAAAATCCTAATGGAAAAATGAAATGAGAAAATTTAAAATGTCACACAGATGCGTTAGAAGAAGAAAGACTTATGATGTAACCAAAGGCACTGAGCAGACTTTGACCAGCCATTGACTGAACCATTAAAATATGCAGACATGCAGATGAAATCTGATGAGCTATAAAAATAAAATTAAAACTAAAAATAATATAGAGCAGACATCAGCAAGGGGAACAGATTTTCAGATATTTGGTCAAGCAATTTAACTAACAAACCAAAAGAGCAGTTGCAAGAAAAAAAGAAAAAATATAGTTGCTACAGTATCATATGTGAAATTTACCAGTTTCCAGCAAAAAGCATCAGAATATATGCAAAGAAGCAAGAAAAAGTAGTCAATAATCAAGGTGGGAAGAAAAATGAATAGAAATTATGTCTCATTGTGACCAAAATTTAGACTTAGGAGACATAGACTTCAAAGTAGCAATCGTAACATGTTCCAAAAATAAAGGGAAATAATATTTTAAGAACTAGAAAAATATGGTAATAATGGCTTACCAAGAAGAGAATCCCAATGAACAGATGAAAAATCTAAGAGTATCAAATTTAAAGTCTAAAGATAAGAAGTACAATGAGATTTAAAAAATAGTTCACAAGAGAAGACTTAATGGTAGAGCTAAGATACAAATTAAAGAGTGAGAAAACTACAAAATACATCAATAGAAATTACCCAAATGGAACCACATACACACTAGTAAAAGAATTAAGGGATTAGGAGACATGAGCGCCACCAATATACGTATAAAGGAAATGAGCAAGGAGAAGAAATGCTATTTTTAAGAAATTAAGACAAAATTTTACAAATTTGAGGAAGAACATATCTGAGTAGTCAAGACTCTCAGCAAATCTACCTTGGAAAAATTCATCCAAATCCCACTTGGAAAAGTATATCAAACTGTTGAAAGATAAAGACAAAGAAAATCACTTCTTCATGCAAGGGGAACAACATGGTCATCCACTAACCTGTAAGGAAAAGCAATAGAAATCTTACAGCCGTGGGATGGCATATTCGACATTATGAGAAATAAAACTGACATTCAAGCATTCTACGTAATAATGGTGAAACAAAGACACAACACAAGGTCAAAGAAAACTTAGGGGGTGGCCACTGTGGCAGGCACCTGAATTTCCAGCACTGAAAGGTTGAGACAGGAGGACTCCACGTTTGAGTCCCACCTTGACAATTTAGCAAGACCCTGTCTCAAAATGAGTGAATGTATGAACAAACAAACTCACTAACGAATAAATAGTCTTGCAGTGTAGCTCAGTGTGAATTCTGGCTTCAGTACCCAGGACCATCAAATACAAAGCAAAGCAGAGCAAAACAAAACAAATTATCCTTAGGAAATTTGTTGCTAGAAATCCCACCTTAAAAGAAGTCCTTTATGTTGAAAGAAAATACAACCAAATTCAAAGAATTCAAATGAACATGATGTGAAAATCACTGGAAAAAATAGTTGTACACATAATCATAAAAGTCTGAATAAACATGTTTAAGATTATTTTAAAGGTACAATGTGATAATCCCTGGCATAAATTACACCTTTCAAATCACAGTAATTATTATAATGACTCAATCCTTGGCCCTGAAAATCCCCTTGGCAACCTCTACTCCCTTCCTTGTTTATGGCTTATACACCTAAACAGTGGTTTGAATAATAACAGAAATTTATGTAGATGGAACCATAAAACATGCAAACTATCTGCATTTTTTTATTTGTACATTTTTTTGTGCATCATGGTATTTTTAATCAGTGCATTTTTCTTAGGTAAAAGCCTAGGAGGATACCTAGGAGCAGAATGGATAAATGTTCCCCAATGACTTAAGAAACTAAAAAATTGTGTCATAAAAAAGCACCTTTCCATTTTCACCAGCAAGGTAAGAGAGTTCTTCTCACATTCATGGCCGCTGTTATATTCTATCTCTTTTAATTTTAGTCACTTTAACAGGCGTATAGTGGTGGTATTATTTTTGTGATTTTAATTTGAATTTTAAAATCTTTCAATATAATATTTAGAATCTTTTAATGTGCTCATCTACCATCTTTATATCTTCTTCTCAGGAGTATATGTCTAAAATTTTACCCATTTTTTTTTTTTATTTATTTACTTTTTTTGTGTGGTACTGGGGATCGAACTCAGGACCTTGCTCTAGTGAGGCAGGTGCAGTGCTACTGAGCTAAATCCCAGGGCCACTCATATTTTAAATTGTGGTATTTTTATTATTGTTTTTAAAAGAGTATTTCTGAATATTTTCTCTCTAGCCTGATTTGTCCATTCTGTTAACATTTCTCACGAAGACCTACAATCCTTAAATTTGATGAAGCTTTATTAATTAAATTTCTAAATTGCTTTTTTACTGCCTTATTTCTGAAGTTTTTCTCAGTGCAGGTCATAAATATTTTTCTTATATTTTCTTCTAGACATTTTAGAGTATTAAGTTCAGGTTAGGTGTAGATCAAAGTCCCTTTACTGCATGAGAATACATAATTGTGTTTATTTCAGAAACTGCTCTTTCTGCATTATGTTGCCTTTTCTACATGTCAAAAATGATTTTTGTACATATAAGCTGATTTGTTTCTGGGTTCTTCATTGTGATCCATGTTCTATTTGAGTATCTCTATGCCAATATCACATTATTTTGATCTCTGTGACTTTAGGAGAATACTTGAAATCGGGTAGTCTTAGCCTTTCAACTTTATTCTTCTTCAAAATTGCTTTTCTTCCTCTAGATTTTGTGCATTTCCATATAAATTTTACCCTAAATTATTATTAATTAATTTGTAGGTACATAAGGACATACAGTGTACTAAGGAAGCACTGTAGGATGTTTTGATACATATATACATCTTGTGATGTTTAAATCAGGTTAAACATTTCTATCTCATCAAAATTGATCATTTCATTAGGGCAAAACCATTCATAACTCTCTCTCCTAGGTTTTTCAAGTGTAGGTAAATTATTGGTATCTATAGTCACCTTGCTTACTGTACAGTAGCATACCAGAAGTTATTCCTCTCTAACTGCAGCTTAGTATGCATTGAGCAACACTTCCCCAACCCTTCCTCCTTCTGGCACAACCCCAGACTCATAACTACCATACTCCTACCGACTACTGTCAGGTCACCTGTTTCAGATTCCACTTATCAATGAGCCCATGTATTTGTTTTTCTGAGCTTAGATTATTTAACTTAGCTTAGTGATTTCCAATTCCATCTATATTGTCACAAATGACTGAATTTCATCCTTTTGTACTCCACTGTGATTTTCTTTTCTGTCCATTAACTGATAGACATTTAGATTGTTCCTATTTTGGACTATTGCAAATAATGCTGTAATAAACATGGGAGTGCTGATGTCTGTCCAACATAATGACTTCATTTCTTTGGATGAATATCCAGTAGTTAGATTGCTGGACCATACGGTACTTCTATTCTTAATTTTTAGGAAACTAGCATCATGTTTGCCATAGTAGCTGTCCAAATTTATAATTCCACCAGTAGTGCATGAGTATCCAGCATATGTAAGGAACAGAAAAAACTCAGTAGCAAAAATCCAATTACTAAATGGGCAATGGAGCTAAGTAAACCTTTCTTAAAGAAGACATACTAATGACTAAAAGTATACGAAAAAATCCTTATGAATTTAAGAATCAACTTTCTAAATATGTATGTACAAAAATGCCTCAGAGGACTCTGATTGGGACTGGGCTAAATTATCACCTAACATGAATTTTGAGAGAACTGTCTTCTTTTTTATTTTTTTTTGTACTATATGATCCCATTTATATGAAGTACAAAAGTAGGCAAAAATAACCTATGCTATTAGAAGTCAGGGTAGTTGTTACCCTTTGTACCTGACCAAATCCCAGTGCATTTTTATTAGTATGTGGTTGCATTACATAATGACCACACTCCTTGTGTGGAGTCAGTACGTGTGCATAACACATCTTAATTCCTTGTTTCATCCTCTTTCCCACCTGCCTTCTCCCTCCATCTCTGATCCCTTTCTCATTTGAGACAGATATATCTCCCTACTTCCTATTATCTACCTTTTATTTTGTCCTTTATTTATAATTTACATTTCTTATGTAAGAGAAACCATGTGATATTTAAGTTTATGTGTCTGATTCATTTCACTTAACATTATAGTCTCAAGGTCCATCCGATTTTCCTACAAATGACTCAAGTTTATCTTTCTTTCTTTCTTTTTTTTTTGATGGCAAACCTTTTAGAGTTTTCATTGGTACATTTTAGGTATATAATATAATGACATTCATCATTGTAGATATGCACCTTTACATATTCTCTTGGTTCTTATTTTTTCCCCCTTGCCCTGCCCTCCCTTCAACCCCTCCATCCTTCCCTATTTACAAAGA
>NW_004624738.1:4366868-4413884 GCF_000247695.1 Heterocephalus glaber | reverse complement strand
TAAAGAAAAAAATAAAATAAAAGAGATTTAAAAAAGAAAGTCTTATACATTAGCCTACCTATTTAACACTTTTCATGTTCTTCACTCTTCCACCACTGTTTTCCTCCTCTTGAAAGATTTCCTTTGCCATGTTTTTAAGTGAGCCTGTGAATAGGGTTTTCCTGCAGCTTTTGAGGTCTGCAAATGTCCTTGTTTCTTCTTCAATTTTGAAAGATATTTTCACTATTTATAAAAATTCACCTTCACAATTTTTATTTCACCATAATCTTCCTTAGATACTTCAGACTAGAAAACTACTATTATTTTTGTAGTTGCTTTGTATCTGTTTTTTTAACACATATGAATGGATACATTGTGCTATTTCCATGCATGGGTACAGTGTTCAGTGAGCATATCCACCCACCCTCTCCCATAAACATGCCTCCTGTACCTTTCCCAGTCTGTAGAAATCACTGTGCTACTTCCAGGTTAACTTGTCTTTTTGATTTCCACATGTAAGATATAACATGTGACATAAGTCTTTCTACATGTATCTTATTTTCCTGAAAATGATGTCCTCCACTTCCACACATTTTAGTGCAAATAACAGGACTGCATTTTTCTTTATGGGTGAATGACATTCTCCTTTGTTTTTGTTCTTCTATACCTCGTATATTTTTCCTTTGGCCACTTTTAGAATTTTCTATTTTTCTCTTGTTTTGAAAAAATTAATTGTGTTACATCTTATGTGATTGATTTTCTGTTTCTTATACTTGGAGTCCTTAGAACTTCTAGAATTTTTAGGTTTGTAAATTTAATTGTATTTGTAAGATTTTGTCATGACTTCGTCAAATATGTTGTTCTATATTTCCCTCTTTAACCTCCTTTACTGACTTCAACCACACATGTATTAGGCCACTTGAATTTGTAACACAAATAATCATTTTTTCCCATTTATAAAAGTCTCTTTTTCTCTGTTCAATCTGGATAACTTCAATTGCTATTTTTTCACATTCCCTAGGCCCATGTTCTGTGTATTTAACATCCTGTTACCCTGTGCATATTGTTTCAGGGATCACTCTGTTTACCTCTAGAGTAGTGAGAGTCAATTTTTCTTACTCAGGTGTCTCTGTTTTTGTTGCGTATCCAATGTCTTGAAAAATAGTTTCACCCATTTTCTCTACATTCTGCATAATGTATTTGTATGGTAAATCCAGTTACTTTTTTTCCTTTTTATTTTATGAAAAAATAAAACAAATCTTCACTACACTGTTGCTGGGAATGTAAAGTTGTACAACCACTATGGAAATCACTGTGGATATTTCTAAAAACCTAAAAATAGAAACTCCATTTGATCCAGCTATTTCCCTTCTAGGTGTCTTCCCAAAGTATTTTAAATCATCTTCTTACTGGGACAAATACATTCTCATGTTTACAGCAGTGAAATTTATAACTAAATCTTGGAAACAGCACATCTGCCCAGTTACTGTCATACCCTCTTGACAGATATGGACTCCACTTTTTGGAATTTAATTATGTGTTTACTATCTTATACTCTAGGTCACTAAAGCATTAATATCAGTCACTGTCTCAATCCTCTTTCTTCCACTTTCGACCCTATCCGTACCTCACATCTAGACTCCAAAGTTATTGACTATTTTGCACATATAAAAATGGGGTGAAATCATCACTTCATTCACCTTACATTTAGGAATATCAGGTGCAAATGATTGACTTGTGCTGAGCGGAATTTCTCATTCCAAGAGTATCGACATTATGGGGTCTTGATTTCAGGCTTCTTTACTATGGTCTCACACTCCATTTTTAAATTAAAATTGAAGAAAAGCCTTATTATTGATTTGTGTCATATTGAAACAGATTTTTAATCTGCACAGTCATTCGAAGGTTGGTGTGTATTAGTTTTGCCTTGCTGAAACCAAACACTTGACACACACAACTTGAAGAAGAGGTGTATTTTGGCTCATGGTTTCAGAGGTTTCAGTCCATGGTTCCAAACAGAAACATCCTGACAGAGGGCATGACAGAGGAAAGCAGCTAAACTCAGGTCACCCAGGAAGCACAGAGCAGCAGAAAGATTCTGAGAGAAGATATGTTCTTCAAAGGCACATACTCCTTCACCCACTTCCTCCAACCAGGCTTCACCTCTTAACAGCCTATTCAGATACAAACTCATCAATGAATTATGAGGTTTGCATCCTCCGTGCATGAATCACTGGAGACACTTGCTATTTAAACCATAACAACTTGTTAGTGCATCTAGTATATACTTCAGTGGGACATAAGAGAGAAAGCTAGTACTACTTACTTACCTAACCACTTCTCTTTGTTGTAAGGCATAAAATGCTTACTTTAAGCCATATAAGTATTACTGATTTAACCCTGAACATAGACAACTTTCTTAATTCAGTCATTAACATTAATTGTACTGGGCCAATTTTAATTCTGTAAGCATGTTTTCAATTATTTTTTGTAAATTAACAATATTGCATGTTCTTTTGTTATAACAAATATAAAAGATGCTTGTGTTTGTTTATTGAGCTGCAAATCAACCTTCTCTATATTTGGACAGGTTCTAACAAGATTTTAAGGGTGAGAAAATAGCAGGCATATCTCATTTAAATAAGTTACCAAAAATGTATTTTTAAATAAAACTATATCAAAAAAATCACTCTCCCCCTTAAAAAGTCTGAGCATGTGAGAGAAAGATGAAAAACGACTATTCTCCAAACATTGAAACCAGAGACAACAAAGAATAGTTTTGCCATTTTAGGAGCAGCAGAGTAAAAAATGAGAACTTGGAAGTAAATAACTCTATTCTGGTTATTCAGTTACAGAAACTGATGGAAAAAATAAAATAAAACTGTATACATATATAAGGTATTCAAGATATTCATATATATGAATACTTTGAATTGGCAAACAGTTAAGCTGATACAATGGAAAGGCTATGAAAGTAGAAATTACACTTGGACCTCTGCTTTTGCAAATGACTTAAAAGTAAGATTGAGTGGTCCGGAATATGAATCATCTGCTTACTCATGTATTCTGTTACATCCACTTGGTGAGCTAGTGCCACTGCTGCTCTAGCATGTAATTTATTAATAGTGATATTAAGCAACATTCCCTTGATTTCCATAACTGTAGCCTCTCAGGACAGTGTGAGATACCACAAAGAAGCTGGGGTGAGCATTGTTGTCATTTGTATTCATCACTTTGGAAGCTGCTCCCAAAATAGCCCTGCTTTGAGTTACCAGGTGTGATTTTATGTTTCAGAGGAGGTTATGATTTTAAGAAACTCTTGCTCCATTTTAAACCAGTCTGCTGGTCTCCTAATGTCAACATTGATGTTTACCTTAACCAGATTTTTAAGGGCCTCTTCCCAAAGGCTTCAAATTGCCCAAAGGCATACTTAATAATTTCCCTAGAGTGAATCATACTGCAAGGCACATGCTTCCTTTCAGCCCCACAGGCCGGCAGTGTACTTTATGCACAAGAACTCCCATTGCCAGAGTTTCTTCCCCTCAGGGATGTTTTTCAGTCTTTGCTCTAAGCAAATCATACTGTTGCCTCCCATTTAAAGGCTTTGGCTTCCCACCATGGGATAATAGTGTCACCGAGTAGAGAAGCAACATTCCGAGAGCTGCTCTTGACTGAGGGGGACCTGGGAGACTACAGCACGAAGGGTAGTTTACAAATGTCAAAGATGATTATTCCCCAGGACATACAATAAAGGGAAATAGGGAGCATAAATCTTTTCTTTCTACACTGAAGGTTTTATTGTGCTTTCCCCTAGTTATTGCAAATCCAATTTCACTGGAATCCTTTTGGGATTGTGGCTCACACTAATTTCTGAGCTTGCAAATTATCAGAGAATAAAATCATTGTATTGGTTTTGGTCTCAAATGCAAATCTAATATGAATATGGAATAGGCAATTCTGTACATCGAGAAAGTATGTTTTCTGTTCAACTAAAAAAAAAAACCTACAAGAAGACATATTTCTTTCCAAACATTAAAAAACAACTGAGCTAAGTTGCAAAATACCTTCTCTTCCTAGGTTGCCAGAACAAGAAAAATTGCATAGCTTCCAGGCCCAGAGCCAATCTTATTCAAGACTTGGGGTGGGGGGAAAAATGCAGACTGAGTGAATTCTCAGTGTAAACTGTGATGGGAAGATGTTACCATGAAAACAAAAAGAGAATATGCATCTGCCCCTCCACTGCTGCTTCTGTGATTCCATCCTCAGCAAAATTCACACCGGGTTGACAGAAACACCTCCAGGCATCCCCCTCACTCAACTACTTGGGTCATCTTGAAGCTGAGTGCCCTCCCTGTCTACACACATCTCCTAAAAATTGACAAATCAACCGATTGGCTTTATTAATTAAAAGAAAATAATTAAATTTGACAGCAAGTCCACAGAATGATCGCATTGACAAGGTCTGCAATCAATAGGTGGTTCTCTAGTAGTAATGGTTTTCTCTCTGTGTCTTAGCCCAAATACATTTCTCCAGGTAAATTAATCCCCAAAATCCAATATGCCAAAATGGATAAGCCAAAGAGCTCTGGCTGAAATGCTCCTGGGGACCCTTGAGCCTGCCACCTTGTCTGCCAACTTAAACCTCAGCCTGATCAAGTCCTCAGCCTCCTCAGCACTTCCTGGCTTCACTCTCTTCTATGCACAAACCTCTAGACAAGGTCACCTCATTTAGGCACAGACTACTTGCAACCCAGACTCATACTCATGAGAGAGATAAATCATCTCTTAAAATGGAGCGGTTTAAGGGCAGCGATGTTGGGCTTTGAGAATGTGTTGTGTTTTTAAAGACCCAAATGAAACCAACTTTGATTTTTTCAGTGTTTTTTTTTCTAATAATGACTAAATAAAATAGTAAACTCCATTTATATTCATGATAGTCTGATTCTTCATCACTTCTCAAGGCTACCTGTTCACAACTCTCCCTCTGAACTTACAACTCGGTAAAACTGTACACATTAGCAATGCTAGGAGCCACTAATTCAATAGAGTACTGCTTCTCATACCTCCACCCCCTTCTCTGAGTGTCTCAGGTTAGGGCCTGTCCGGAGGCCCTCCCACCTTCTGCTGTCATCTGCTCACAGTATCCTACCTCAGCTACCTGTGAAACTCACAGAAGCCACTGCTGAAACTGAAGATCTTCGATTGGCCTGGGTCATTCACACTCTGCTATGTTCTTCAAGATTAATTAAGCTCCGATTACTTTGCTAGAACGTCTCTCATCTGTGTGGTCCGGTTACTCATGATACCCCCATGAAGCATCAAGTTTCCTTAGAGCAGAAGAGTCTGTCCAGTCTTCTGCTTTTCACCCGCCAGGGGCTGCCAGAGGTGCCTCCCCTTAGGTCAGTGACCACTCCTCCCGTGATGTCAAGTTCACAATGGTCCAGGGCAGAGCAGGTATCAGACTCATGCTTAATGTTGGTAGCTACACATCCCTTCCTATCAGTGATTTCCTAATAATCCATTGAAAAAAGTATTTTCCCAATGGTGTACATACCTTACTATAAAAAGAATTAGCTTCAGTTTTCAAAGATGAAAAAATAATGACTGTATTTTGTCGGCATGGAAAAGCTTAGTCATTTATACAAAAATCAAACAGAAATAGGTATAGCTCACAGATTATAGGAAGCTGTTATGTGACTATTGTACATTTAATGGTGCTTTATACAATGGCTATATTCTGATAATGGATGACTTTCTGCCCACATTTTTTACCTTCCTCTTCTCTAAAGTCTCTTGTTTTTTATTTCTACAGCCCATTTAGAATGCCTTCCCTCTTCCTCATGCATACTTCAAATATCTCAAATCATATCTCTTCCAGAAAACCTGATCCAGCTACAATTATCTGCCCAGATTGATTTTACCTTCTTTATTCTGCAAAAACATTCACTGATGACTACATGTGACAAATTGCTGACTAGATAATGAAGGAATAAGAGCTATAACTTCTTTGACTTCCTTTGGCATGTACATACAAATTGAGAAATATATTTAGCATATGCATATTTGCTAATGGCTTTGTGTTTCTTAGTCTTTTTGGCTTCCTATACAATGTCATCTATAGGACTGGTAACCAATTTAACTTCCAGTACTTACTGATGCTTACTGGTACATTTTCTCAGAATACATACATAGACCACCTCTCTACGAAGCAGCACCAGCATGCTCTAACATCAACAGTGCGTATAAAACCTAGTGGGTTAACCCATGTGCTAGCCATAGACTCAGCACTGAGGAGCCATGTCCTTTAGCTGACTTAGCACACCTGTAGGGGTCAGGTTGCCAAGACTGCTAGGAAATATCAGCAAGCACGCTGTGAGTGGCTCACAGCAGGGCATATGTGTTCCCATGCTTTGATCAGAAATCAGCTGAAGGCGAATAACTTAGCGCTGGCCTCCTTCCTCAGTGAAAAGGCGAGGACCAGCCTGAATCCAGACTCCACTTCTGAGGAATGGACTCAAAGTAGGAACTTCCAAACCTCCATCCATGTCACTCCTCTCACACACTTCCCCGAAAAGCCTGAGGGTCCTGACAGAGCAGGTGGTGCTGGCCCTGCCCTGGAAATCAGAAAGTCTGGGTTCACATCGTGTGCTTGCCACACGCAAGCTGTATGGATTTAGATTATTTTCTCCTCCAGTCTTAGAATTTATTTCCTCTTAAAAATAGGTTCCATAAGCCTTTCTCTCTCCTTTAAGTGCAGAATCATACAAAATTAGAAGGGGTAATGGATACAGTCTCCTTATCATCAGGGAAGAGTTGTACGGTACACACAATAGAGTTTGTAATCACACACTGCCTAGGCAGAGATTTACTGCATGGAACTAGTGGGTTTATGATACTACAGATTTCAGCGATTTCTTTTTATTCCACTAAGATTAAATCTCATATTCCTACCTGAAAGTTTCACAGGAAATTTCTCCATATTTGGGGGATGGCTAGAGACACGGACCATGACAGAAAGCACATAGAGCTCCTGGAAATTTGAGATGCTGGTGCAACTTTGCAGTAATCAGAACAGACTCAGGGCTCTGTCATAGGTATGACTGCTGTGTGATAGTTAAAGACGTTGATTAAATATATGACAGTGTGGCAAATTGCAAACACAGTGTTAGCTAAAGTTTATTGGTCCTAATACGTGTCAAGGACTGTTCTAATCACTTTGTGTACATTACCTCTGGTAAATATTAGAGCAAAAGTAACAGGAAAAATCATGATTGTATTTAATATACAAAGACACAGAAAGTTCCAGAAAATTGTCCAAGATCCCTCGGCTAGTACATGTCAGAAAGTGAATACCAAACCAGTCACTTGGATATCAGAAATCATGTGAAGTAGATTTCTGTTCACATAGAAACCAACAAGGCCAAGCAGAAGCCTGGCTGAATGAGGGTGAATGAAGCGTCTTGTGAATGGCAACTGCTAAACAGCTTCTCTTCTCTTCTGAACTCTAAGTAAGTTCATCACAACAAAGGAAAGAAATTCTTAGGAAACACCAGGTTTCTCCTAAGAGAAAGTGAAAGCTGAGGTGACACACAGCACACAGGTATGTCAATGTCACCTACGGAGTTTCTTTCAGTAGAGAAGAGCAGAAGCCCTTCTTCCCTGGCAAACATAACTGGCCAAGGAAAATGAACTAAAAGGGAAACAAACAACAAAATCATCCGACTACAGACTTTAAAATAATATAGCAAGATACCAAACAAAGTATATACTCCTTGATTCTGAATATATGTATTCAGAAATCAGCATTTTAAAAATAAACAAACCAAATATCTTATAAGAAATAGGGTAGTATGTAATGATGACATTGATTAACAAAATCAGTTATCAAGAAGAAGGAAATTAATTTATTGGGTGTAAAATATAAAATTTTATATGTTATATTAAAATTGCAAGATGTATAGTTAACAGAAATGACGGAGTCATAACTAAATTAGTGAACAGGAAGATAAGATTCCAGGAAATTATTCAGAAGGCATCATAAAGGTGTAAAATAGTGGAAATATATTTATTAAAAATAAGTTAATCAATATAAGATACCATAAATAGAAACAAGACTGTCATCAAACATTTATAGCAATACTGGAAATAAATAAATAAAACAAATGAAGATGTGGAAACAGATAAATATATAAAGCATAGGGAGTTCTCAGGATCTAAAAATATAAACATTTAAAATGAAAGGAGCTTACAAATAAATCTTATATAGATAAAGGAAACCAAGACATGTGAACTATAGGGAAAATTTAAGAAAGTATTCTAAATATTTCTAGAAAGTAATCTACTTTAAAGGGAAAAAATTCAAGTTGATTAAAAATTTTTCAATACTAACCTTGGAAACAAAATGATAGAAGTTTGGTGTTTTCTGTGTTGAAGGAAAAGGGTGTCAACCTTCAATGAATAGCATTTGTCTTGTGTCACTTTTGGGGTGCAGATGATGCATGACTGACGAAGCCTTTCTTTTGAAAGACAAAAGGAAGTGAATCCTTGTGGATACCCTGAAATTTAGGAAATTAAGTGAATCAAATATCTCAACAAATTCATTGTTTTCTAACCATGATGAAATCTTGGGCAAGTGGTTCCTGAGTGGAGGTGACGATGAGTTATCTGCTCCATCCCTCCCTCTCCTTCAAACACCCGTGGGGCGTGGACGCTATCTAAGACAATAGCAGTCTACTAATGGTGCATTCCTCTGATTCTTCATGGCCAGGCTTGTCCAGAAGTGTTTCTTGGTAGTATGGATACCAAGAGCAGTAGCCAAGAGAAGATGGGCTTTACTCAGGCCTAAAGCAGCACATCATCACTGTTTCAACTCTGGGAAGTCATGAAGCACAGGCAGAGATTAACTGCATCCTCTGTTTTCAGTCTCATTGGGTAGCAATCCAGGGTTGGCTGGAAGCACAGGATTATCAGAGGCCTGACTGGGGAAAATACGCCAAGTTCCTTTAGTGTTGAAAAATCTACTTCCTTGAAGCTGTAAGACTGAGGCTCCTATTTCCTTGCTGGCTGTCATCTAGAGGTGAACTCTATTTCTAAAGCCCACTGTTATGTGACCTTCTCCATGGGCAGATCCAAACATGTCTGCTTGTCTCTGTAAGAGGAGCAGGAAAACCTCCCTGCAGGCTGCTGAGGGGGGATAATATATAACACAATGCAGTCGTAGGGGTTGGGAGATTACTCAGTACTTTTTGTGTGGTCTGTTAGCAGGAACTGTGCCATAGGGTCTGTCTGCAGAAGTGGAGATTGCACAGGACATGACTTACTGTAGGTTACCTAAGGTATAGTCCTCCCAGCTGCCGAGGGTTTCCAGTTTGGGCCTTACTGCATCCTCCCTTAAACTTCTAAGATAAACACAAATTTGGTCATGGACACTACCATGAAAGGTAATTATCATCCAGGAAAATATGAGTTGGCATGCCAAAGTTTTACACACTTGCAGAGTACTATGACTACCTAAGAAAGATTATAAACCAAAGAGGTCATACAACACGAAGCAAAATTACTGGAACAGATGGTCTAAGAATATAAAATAAGCATAATAAATATTCTTAAAGATGGGCGGCAGAGTATTAATACAAGGAATGTAATGAAAACATGAACTAAAAAAACTGAAAAGAAAACAATAGCAAAAAGCTGGAGATATTAAATATGAGAACCATAATAGCTAAAATCATTTAGGTAGTCTAAACAGGACAAGGAAAACTGAGGAGCAAATGAGCAAGCCAGTAGGTCACAAGGAGGAACACTCTCAGAGCACACCAGACAGGGCTAAAGACAGAGAGTATGTCAGAAAACCTGAGTAATACAGACAATGAAAGTGCAAACCCCTGTACGAGTTCTAGAAAAACAAACAGCAATGAACACAAAAAATATTTGCAAAAGAATCATAGAGATAAGAATCTCTAACATTGAAAAACAAGATGTGAGGCCTCAGACTAAAAGGACCCAGAAGGGGTCAACCAGATAGCTACAGAAACATCTCCACCTAAATATATTAAAAACACAGAATATGCAGAAATGTACTGAAAGAGTTCGGGTTTCCATGATGAAGTTGATGAGATTGATTGTTATCAGTTTCTAGCCTTGTTTGTTTACCTAAATCACCAGTGAAAATATCAGGGTGAGTGGCTGGGACTGGGGCTCAATGCTCGAGCACTTACCTGGTGCTTACAGACCCTGAGATCAATCTCTGCCATCATGCATGGAAAATACAAAGAAATACGCGAGTGAATCAAATCCACATTTCTGGGGCATATTGGCCTTGAAAGATTAGTCGCACAAAACCCTCTTGGAAAAACACCACTGAGAGAGGCATTCAAAGTAAAGATTTATATTCCTGCAGCTATTACAACCTATATGAGAAATAAGAATTGTTAATTATTTTAGCAAAGATTATAATTGCCTCCTAAAAGTAGGATAAAAGAAAGAAAGGAACAAATAGCACTCTACATTTTTGCAACAGATCCAGAAATGAAATTCAGTGAAGATGCTAGGTGATGTAAGATGAAATGGACCTGAGAGTGTTATAGTTTTCTGACTTATTAGTGGGAAGGCATAGATAATAATACATTTAAGAAATCAATATGAATATATACATGAAAATATTTCTGTATAAAGATAACCAATATAAAAGCAAAAATGGAAACCAATGGAATAAAATGTACTATTACTAATAAAAAGAAAGAAAAGTAAACAATAGGACATTAAAAGGCAAATATTAAATAAGAAACAAAGAAATTCTAATATAATTATGATAATATAATTGCATTAAAATCATAAATGAAAAGACAATAGGTAAGACTAAAAATTTGGAAATCCAAAATAAATCATCTGAAATATTTGAAACTACAGTAAGAACTGAAATTAAAAGATGAAATAAAAGAAATGCCATACAAATATTAGTAACCAAAAGACAAAGAAATAATCTTTGCATCTGAAAAATATAATTTTAGAAAAAAATCACAAGAGATATACAGGATCAGTAAACTGGAAAAATAGAATAGAGTAAAAATAAAAAATCATAAATATTTATGATTATGATAATATGGTCTCAAAATAAAGCCAAACTAAAGAGAGAAATTTATCAATTTTGCTGGAGATTTGTCATGCTCCTCTCATGAGTAAATAGATCTAAAAGGCAAAATAAATAGAAATATGGAACTATAGTTTATAAAATATATAAATACAGTCTATGTGACAAATTAAGGATTTTACACTCAAGAACAATGGAACACATTTTTTTTTTTGGAACACATTGATTAACTTCATATGCAACCTTTAGAAAATTGATTATCCATTAAAAATGAAAATCACAATAAATCATCAAAAGAAATAAAGCAAGGAGTAGAAATGAGAAAAGATGCATGCATAAGAGAGAGAGAGAGAGAGAGGGAAAATGAAGAGGAAAAGAAAGCAATGTCATGTAAACTATACCCAAAATACAAAACATAGAAATAATAAAGATAGCTTTAAAAATTAGATGTATTTGTAAATAAAATTTCATGCTAGTAAATAACCTTACATTTATAAAGAACATAAAATGGAAACCAATCAGTGAAAAGTAGATGTCAAAATTTGTGGAATCCAATTTAATCAAGAAATTTAACTGCTGTTCTCAGGAAGAGGTATTTAAAAATAAGCTAAGAGTAAAACTTAAAACTGAGTGAAATGCAGCAGAATAACATCAAGATAAAAGGACAGATTTCAACAAAACAGTGCATTCATGAGCACAGAACATTTAAATTATACCCCAAACAGTTGTTTGGAAGAAATTAATAATGTGTAATTTTAGTGTGATAATTCAAGAAGTAATAGTGTAATTTAAAAAAATTTTTTAAATGTATTGAAAAGGGCAAACCTTTCAAACTAAAAACAAAAATAGATTTAAAAAGTTATAATAAATTCTTAAGGCAGTTAAAAATAAAATCAGATAAAATAAATTTCTACTGAAATGTCAAAATGAGAGGAAAATGAAAATCAATAGGTAACAGACATTGGAAAAATAATAAGTAGGTTAAGCCCACCTTCAAAGCTTCAGATCCAACTAACTTTATGGGTGAATTCTACCAATCTTCTATGAAACATTTAATCCTTATTTTATACAAATTGTTCCAAAATAATAAAAAAAGTCTTCAAACTAAGCTACAAGTATAAAGAAATTATATTAAAATTTTGGGGTTCAATTTGGGACAGAGTTTTTAAACTCACTATAAAAATACTTACATGGCAACAAAGGCCAATGAACAGCTATAATTATTTTATCGAATAAAAAGAACAAAAGACCAACACTACCGGTCATTAATACTTACTATAAGGCTACAATAATTAAGAATACTCATATTGGCATAGGAGCAAAGAATAAAACAGTAGATTAAAATCAAAATCTCAGAAATAGCATGCTTATTGATCAATAGTAAAACTGAAAGAACATTATTTAGAAAAATGAAGTAAAAGAAACACAACGAGAAAAATCATACAACTTTACTTACATCCAATATAAAAGTAGACTCTAGAAGAATGAAGAAGTAAATTTGGGCGAAAAAACCCTAATGAGGTAATAGAAAAATATTGGAAACATAATTGTGATACGCATGTAACTATATCAAAATCATACACAATATGAAGAGAGGAATGCATATGATTTTATAGAAATTAGGAATTTTTTGTTCATTGGAGTGTACCATTAGAAAGGAGGTAGAAGATAGATATCATGTTTAAAACTTTTAAGAAAACAGCTAGAATGTAAATTCTTGAACCCCAACATAAATGAGAGCAAAGATATCAACCAGCAATAGGAAAAAGGGGAGAAACCACAAGGAAGTGCAAGAAGAAACTGTTAAACTCACTTACAAGTAAAGAAATGTTAACAAAAATAATGAAATGCTATTTACATCCATAAGAGCAGCATGAAGTAATGACCGCGGGAGAGTGGCCCAAACTAGGGGCTGTGCTGGGAGCCTGTCCTGAGACACCGCGCCTCCTGGGGCCAGTGGAGGCTCATGTCCAGGCAGGATGTACCCAGCACTCAGTTCTCAAAACCCAGGGGTCTGAGGTGACATGCGATGGCCCTCGGAACCGGCTTACTTTACCTCTAGTTACAGAAAGAGAGAAGGGGAGAAAGAAGAGACGGAGGAGGAAGGTGGAGCGGCAGAGAAGGAACCTGGTCCACTGTTCACAGAGGAGAGCAGGACAGCCCTTGTATAGCTCCTGACTGACCCGGAGCCCAGGAGTGGTCCGGCTGAGTGTCTTGCAGAGTTCGGAAACTGAGCTCCTGAGAGTCACCTCCCCAACACTTCCCATGATGTGCTAGGACTAAGGATCTATTCCTGTTTGCTTTGCTTCCTAAGAGGAAAGCAAACATGGATGTAGGGGTTCTCTTTCCTAAACCTCGAACAGATGCCTGAAGATGATCCACACATCCTGCAACTGAATACAACAAACTAACATCTCTCATCTCTTACTAGAAATTAATTTCTGATTAAACACCATGGTAATTTTCTACTATGAATCATTGATGCTTTATTTGGCTACATGCTACTTTGTCTTAGGGATTCATTTAACCTGAGTCAGTACGAAGTACCACTTCACCACTTCACCCCATGCTCTACCCCAGCGACATCACCAGCAATCTCCAAGTTTGTCAGCATTGCCAGGCCTCACAGAGATAACCACTCCTTTGCTGCATATTCCTTCACTTACTTTGTAATTGACAACACTAGAGAACATACACAGCATCTGGATGAATCTGATTTTCAGATCAAGAGCAATTTATACAACTATATTTCAAACCCTGGTGGGATATATTTTTACAAAATCTAACAAGCCTGCTTAAACATTGTGGCTGCTGATATTTAGGACTCTATTTTCTGCACACTTTGCAGAACCACGTCTCTTCCTTCTGGTAGTGTTTCATTCCTCAGACTGAAATTGTAGCCAGGACAAACAAAATAAACCAAAACAAACAAAAAACAAACATGCATTCACTCTTTGGCCTATTAACATTGTGAGGGAGGCACTACCTTCAACCTGTTGAGGAGAACACAGGATAACGCAAGTTCAGAACCATACCTGACATCTCATACCTTAGCACTCCTAGGATTCAAGCTGCTTGTTTTGGACCAAGTGTTCTGCCTTGGTTGAGCAACTCTGATGAGTAAGTGGTGCTCAGCTCGGACTTCAGGTGATGATCTCCGAACTCCTGAGCTGCTCCAGACTTCTGGACTTTCACAGTGCTGCTTCAGATCCATCAGCTCTAGGGAATTCAGCACTGAGGAGCCACCACAGGCAGGTGAGGGCACAGACCATGACCCAAATGGACACTGGAAACCCATCAAGTTTTCCATGCACATAAAAACCCAAATATGTCATCTGAAGTCATCTTGCTTGACTCACAATGTAGAAAACACAGCAAGCCCAATTCCTAAATCAGAGGAGCTGTCAAGAAATCCAGTGCCCTTTCACCAACATCCATCATTGATAAGACACATGGCTCCTACCCTTAGGAAAATTGCTCTAATTGTATGAGCTAATTATTCATATTGTTCTCTTTTGTTTCCCCCCCCCCAAATTATGACCATCTTTAAGAGAATCCAATTGCCTTTTTTTAAACAGAAGATTGAACCACCTATTAGAATCTAAAAGGATGTGCTAATTGGAGTTCAGTTCAAACAATAGGACAGAGTTTAAATTTATATGTACCTAAAACAAATTATTCTCACCCTACTTCTCCAACTCCCTGGGCTAAAAACAGCAGAATAACCCAAAGTCACCTTGAATTCATCTACCCTCACCACCTGACAATGATTGCTTTTCGTGTTTTGTTTTTACTTTCTTTCAGCCAGAAGTAACTGCTCTCAACTGGGAGATTATGCAGCTCTGTTTGGAAAGCTTTTGTGAGTCCCTGTAGTATAATAATTTTCCTTTAGAGAGCATGTAATTTTTAGCTTCTTGCATAACAGCACCGATTTTTATGGTATTACTAAAGTTTGTAATTTTATTTCCCTCTGACAATTAAGTGCACATAGATGTTATGGAATTTTTCATTCTTCCATCACAGTTGGATGAAATCTGAAAGGCAGACTATGCTGTGTTGGGAGTGCTCATGTCTAGAAGTGTAAACGTTTTGTGATTCCCTTGTTGAAGAGCCATTTCACACATAGGCAACTCCATCACACTGCTACTGTTTGCTTTCAGTGAGAAACAAGCTATAGTTGAAAACATACAATGCACCAACTAACCACAATCCATGTGTCCTTTATGCATTCCCTTTGTTTTTTACCAGTTTACAGCACATTAACTCAGATGTTTAAACTAACCTTTTGCAAAAAGTGAGCATCTTCAAATAAATGCGTTCCCCCTCTAGAATTTGTCACTTCTCATCGCTAGCCACAATTCTTTCTCGCCTATTGCATTTAGACCTAAGCAATCACGTCAGTCTTCCACAGAGACAGCCTTTCACTGCTTCCCTTTGCTGAGTAACTGAGACACATCACTTTTTCTATTCCAGGCATCTGAGTGCAGAGGACTGTTTTGGCCAATGAACTAAGTAGCACCCTTTCGACATCCATGATTCACCCTGTCCCTTGGAGACAGAAAGAGGCTTCTCTACCACAAAGATGAGTGTTCAGGAACCATTACATATATGACAATCGGCCTCTGACTCCCTCTAAATTGAATTTTGTAATTTATCCAAGAATCTCTAAGAATGATAATGCTCTCTTTTAATCTTCATGTGTTGGCTTTAATCCATTCCCTGATGATTAGTTTTGCAGACTTGCTAGGGCTTAATGTTGCTTCTCCTAGCAAGGCTTACTTGATCAATAATACAATCCCAAGATGAGGGATAGAAATTTGAAATCTAGTCCATCTCATCCTCCACACTGTGGTTTGAAATAGCCTTTTCCCACCTGTAATGACTTCTGATAAAAGGCAGATTTCATGTGCTTATACTCCATCACATATATTTGTGAAACGGAGGCACACGATGACTGTTTATGATCTTCACTCCATTGAATCAACCTACCATAAAATCGGCTTGCCATATGGGTACAGTTAGAATAAGCTCTTGCTCAATTCCCAAAATATGGTTATATTTTCTTACAAACTGTATGTTCTGTCCTCTATCCAAATCCATGTGTTAAAGCACTAACCTGAAATATGTCTGTATTTGGAGAGAAGAGGTAATTAAGGTTACATGGGATCATAAACTTGAGATCCTCATCCATTAGGATCGTTTTCCTTATAAGAATATAAGCCAAAGAATTCCTGATTTTTCTCTCCGGGTACAGACAACTAAAAGAGGTCATCTGAGGCTACAGTTACAGACACTAACCATGCTGACACCTTGATCTCAGACTCCCAGATTCCAGATTCATGGAGAAATAATTTCTGTCATTAGTTCGTCCTGCCAAAGGTTATGGTAGCCTAGAAAGATTGGCAAAAACTCCTATTGATAAGTTACCGTAGTGATCATCTTGATCTTTTGGAGTTTTTGTCAAGAAATTCAGATGAATTCAGACTAATCATTTTCCACCTGAACACAAGACCATCTTAAACATTATGCAGTTGAGAAAAACATGCATCCAGATGTGTGGTTTTAGATTTACCAGCTTTGGGCAAATCCCTGGGCTCATACGGCCTCTGATCCTTCCAGGTGGCTTCTATGAACTGCTCCAAATACACACAAAGCAGACAAAAGGAAAGACAAAGAAAATTCCCCCAGCCCCAGCTGGTGCCCTGCCCACTTTGGAATATTACATAGTTTATGAGATTTTACCAAGAGAAGAACACGATGTCAGGCTTTTTGCTCCTAGCTTCCTATCACTTTTAAGGTCGGCCAGACCCACAGGTTCCCCATTGCCTTTTCTAATCAATTTTCCCCAAAATTCATGAAGCTTAATCACTGGGCTTGTTGGACTGCAGAGTTCACTAGCTGTGCTCAACTCCAAAGAAGGAGCCTGCAGAGGGCAGCAGGGTCCCACCCACTAGCGGACAGCAATGGCCTTTTTGTGGCCACCCTGTCCACAGTCTCTCAACAAATTCTACAGCAAAACTGACCCAAGTAGGCTGCGCAACAATTCTATCTTGTCTGAGAAAAAAAAAAAAAAAGAAAAGAAAATTTTATTTAGCAGCCCAGTATTGATTAAGGACAACGCTTCATATCATTTTGAAGGTGTATAGGTGCATGTTTCCTGTAGACTAACAAGTGCTCACTGAAATTACCATTCTTCACAGTGCAGGAAATGGTTTGTGCACTGAAAACCATGAGAGTCAAAGACCCCAAATGCACCGAGCTCAGCTGCCTACATTTCAGGAACTGAGGCGACACTGTGTCCTCCTCATGAGGTCTCTCATTCTATTTGGTCCCCTTTAACTCTCACTTCTCTTTTCTTCCCCCAATTTAGGGCTAGCATCTCGATCTCTGTGATGCTTCCCCAACTATGTGTCTGTTAAGAGAGAACAATAGGGATAAATACATTTGGAAGAGAGGATGGATTTAACTTCCTGTTGGCTGAAGACATCTGGTCCACGGCAAGTTTACCAATAAGATCCCAGTGTTCCTGCCTCTTGGTTAGGTTGCTCGTGCTGTGACTTGCTTTTCTTCCACAGAAATGAGAGATTGTGATTAGCACTATTCATTCTATTTATCTGGACTAAATTGTGGAAGTCTCTATATCTTTCCATGAGACTAGCTAGCTAGTGAGACTAGGTTTGCACTTCTTTCTGTTCTCCAAGTTCTATCTTCCATTCCCAGGGTGATTCTGTGGCTTTCTGGACAGGGCTGAGAGGAGACCCTGCTCATAAGCTGGCCAGATTCAAAGCAGGATTTATGAAACTTGAGCAGGATTTTCATGCTGTCTATACCACCGTGAAATTATCTGCTGATTCCATTTGGTAAACAAGGCAGTAGGTTGAAACCATCTGTTTCCAAGCAGAGAGACTGTGTGGTAGCAATAATAATGTGGAGACTAACGCAAATCCAGTTGGGGAGGTAGGCATGTCTACCCAAGCACATCTCTTCCACTGCCTATGTAGGAAGTGAATGAAGAAAGGCATGTTTGCACACTCTTTCGGCACTCATTATTAATGCACAGCATATATTATTCAAAATAAGCAATTATCCCAAAGAAAACAAAACTATTTGCATTTCCCAAGAGAGAATTTGCCTCTCTGAAGGAGTTGGTGTCAGACAGAGAGCAAGAAATCACTGACTGGAGAAGAAACAGTATCACATTCCATCTGCAGGACAAAATCCAAAAGACTCAGTTGTCCTTCCGCATGTTGATCTTGCCCAGCCTGGTTTTATCTAGTTTCTACAAATGCACAGCATGTTCCTTGCACTTGAGCTGGATTTGATTCTTGTTGAGAATTGTGAATATGAATGTTGCAAATTTATGAGTGGACGAAGATTAAAAATGAAAAAGAAATCTTATTACTAATTCCATTTTTTCTTTATAAAAATCTGTTTTATTCATTTGTTTTTGTAAAACTTCTTAGTGATGCCTTACAGAATAAAAATGACTCTTCTGTGTAAAATCTTTCCCCCAAGTACCTGCGATGAGGTTTCCAGAATTTCTAGAACAGTGGTTTTCAAATTTTCGAAAGCAAGCAAACTGCCCAGGAGGACCTGTAAAAATGCAGACTGCTGAGTCAATCCCAAATTCACTTATTCGGTGGAACAGGGATAGAGACCCATCATTTTTAGTACTAAATCTTCCCAGATAATTCCAATGTTTCTAGTCCAGGGAGCAGCTCTGAAAAACATTTTCTACAACTGTGTTGTCCAATGTGTCAGCACATGGCTATGAGTACCAGAAATATGGCTGGTCCAAATTGAGCAGTGCTATACAAGTAAAAAGTGCACTGGATTTCTAAGACTTCCGGCAAATATTGAATGCAAAATACCAGATTGACTATCTCATATGATTCCTTGTTGAAATGATAATACTTTGGATATCTTAAGCATCACTCATTGTTAAAACTATCGCACCAATTTATTTTCTAACATGGTTGTTGCAAAGCCTAAAATTGCACATGTGGCCTTCATACATTTCTGTCAGATATGGAGGATCATCCATGGATTAAGGGAGAGATATTGTCAATATGAAATTGAGAGGCAAAACATACATTCAAAATGTGAAACCAAATTTGATTATTCAAGTGTTGGTGAACTATTCTAAGGTCATAGGAAAGCATATATGAAAATTACGGTGCTGGATAACAGCTGTGAATTAGCTGACACAATGCAACTCCGAGGAAAAGTGATAGAGGGAATCCAGAGACAAAAACACGATGAACTTAATACCAGTAGGCCAAGTGCAGTTTGTGAACTCAATCCTTTCTAACAGAGTTCAAACATAGTTTGCTGTTTGCCAGTCAGATAGGTGATGCCAGTGTGTGAAACAGTAGTAATTATCCCCTGAATTCTCCTTTTATCTGTACAATTTGTTCCTTTGAATATCACCAGTTTTCCAAGGGCAAGAACTAAATCTGTATTTTATGTGATTTTAAGAACTCGCCAATGCATCAATCTATATTATGGCAGTATAAAAAATGAAATGAATAAATATATCTTAAATATTTTACATTCATACAAACCAAAGACAAAACCGTAGCTAGAGGTTGTGGGAGTGACATGGGAACCACTGTTCCACTGAACTTGCTGTTGAACAGATTACAAGGAAGCAGAAGCTATAGAGTTTTACTGCCTTTCTTGGGTTATTGGACCCAAAAGTGATCTACTGAAGACACTGAGCAATCCTGCGATTGTGAGTCATTCAACTTTATCTTGTTAAGCATTCTATATAACCACGGGATTGTTTTTTTTAATATGCGTTAACTTCTCACACATTAAATCTGCATAGAACCCACTTCTGGAAATGCTCATGTGGTGACCAGAAGATCCACATCCATTACCACCCTTGTGGGTCAGGAGAATAGAAACAGGAAGGTGATTTCCTTGACGAATCATGCAGGTAGGCTCTCTGATATCCTGCTTTCCTCCTCGTCTTCTATGTTCTGGAGACAGAAAGAATCCCCTCACTTTCGTGATGATTTTATCTTCAGTTAGCGGAACAAGTACCCTAAGGCGAGGTGTCAGCATGACAAATCCCTGGGGAAGGATTCCTATCTTCTGACCTTTCTCTTGGGGTTTCCCAACAGTGTTCCCCATTAGACACATTGTTTTCTGGAGTGGGTCACTGCCAAGTCCAAGAGAGCCTTGCCCAGGGCCTCAGTCCACTGCAGCTCTTGTGGGAAGGCGCCGATCCCATCCGAGGGGCATGGCCCTTGTGACCTAAGGAACTCCTAAAGCCCTACTTCTTCACCAGTCCCACTGAGGACTAACCTTCAACATGAATTTTGGAAGAGGGACAAACATCTCAACCATAGCGAGGGCGCAGTGTGTGCTGGGCTTGAGAGGCAGTTTGACCAGGACAGCAAGCGGGTGGACTGCAAGGGAAGGACAGAAAGCACAGCTGTGTTCAGGGGTCATGTTTCCCACAACACTCCTCTTCCAGTACCTTTAAAAGCGCTTGCAATAGACTTGAGCAGCATGCATAATTTTTGTAAAGCCTGTATAGTTACCTGTGTACAGAGAGGATTTGGTTCCTTTTGTCACAGCAGAGGGTAAAATGATTCCAAAGGCAAATATTTAAAGTAAAAATGTATTGTTTGCCTTCACCTGAAATCACAAACAATCATTCACTCTTCTAAACTGATACAGGATTCTTCACGATAGCATTTTTCTCCAGCTGGACTTTATTTACCCTTCAAAGTGGAGTCTTCCATGTAGATGAGAGTTTTACTTTTTCCTGAGCATTAGATAGGGTCTCATTGCTTGGCTCTGTGGACATACAATACAGCAGCTCTCCTTCGGGAAGAGCTAGGTAAGTGGAAGGCATTCTTTGCTTTCATATTCTGCATTGTTATTGTCCAAGTCTAAGCATAGACTTTTCTCTGCTGGTGTGGAATCAGAACGCACTATTCTTACAAAGCCATTTAGCAAACACGCTTCACTAGGAGGGCCAAAGCATGGACCCTACTACATTTGTGTTGGCAAATCCAAGTCAAGCTAAACCACCTTTTCCTAATTCTATTAGTGTTCATTTAACCGGAAAAATTCATCCAAATCAAATCATGTTACTCCTGTAAGTGACACTCAGGGCAGAGGATATGCAGGGTCAGCTTCCTCAAATCCCAAGGCTCCTGCCTCATCATGAGATGGTGAAACGGCTCAGTAATGTAGTTTTTCTCTTGGATTATGGCAGGTTCACTTAAGGAACTGATTCACTTAACACAAAATGTTAATATTCATCGAGTTTCAGGTTTGGGGGTTCTTTTTTTCCAGAGCGTGATTAAAACACTACAGAAACAAATGTAGTACTTTAAATGAGGTGAGACTATGCCAACCCCAAGAAAAACCCTAGGCATGGAAATGGAGGGGAAAAGAAAGTCAGGCAAACAGGGAAAAGCTCCCTCATTACTTTGGTATAAGAATCTTAATTAGTCCCAAAGGTTTTTCTCACTCATTTTAAAGCAGAATCAGGTAGATCAGAGGATGAGTTGTGTGTCAGTCAATCTCTGCCTGTCGGCCAGCTGTGGCCAGCCTGCTCATGCAGCTTGTCCCTCTATCCTGTAACTGTAAGTCACCTCTGATTTCACTGCATTCAAAATTGCAGGTGTGTGAGTGGAATTGTGCCAATAAATGAGCTTTTCTAATTGAGTTCATCCTTGTAAATTAATAAAAATTCCTGCCAATCAAACATGTGCATGTTTGCAGGAATATTATCAGTAGGTAATAGAGATAATTAATACTTCATGACATCAAGGTCTGAAATTAAAATCAAATCTGAGACTTAACTGTGATTATTAAATCTGAGGAAAATTATCTCTCCGATGACAAGTGTCACAACCTCCAGCACCTGAATTAATAACAAGGAGGGAGCGTCCAAGAGCTACAGTTCATGCCTCTTTTCTGCTATGTCGCAGCAGTTACCACTTGGTGACATCAAAGGCATATATTGCCTCAAGATAACATCACAAACCAGTAAAGTATGGTCAGAGCAGAAAATACAAAATTTTGGCAATTGACATAGTAGCAAAATATAATAGAAAGAGTATAGGACTCACAGAAGGGATCCAAGTTATTACCTTGATTCTTAGGAGACTTCAATTTGAGCCCAGAATCTTGGAGGTATTTTGCCCTTTTATTCCGGCTGGGCAAAGCTTCTAACTGGGCTTTAGTTCTTTCATGATACGAAGGCAGTTTTTGCTCTGTTCATAAGATTCATGTAACAGCAAGACTGATTGTTACATAATTAGCCGTTTTGACTTGTCACACCCCCACTCTGTAAGTGGAAACCCTCCTGGGGAAACTTTGCAACACAGAGATTCGAAAAGAAAAGGCACAGTCCTTGGTCCTAAGGGACTTCATAGTCAGTGAGAAGATCGGAACCCAGACAGCTCGGGGCCGGCAGGACGAGTGAGCAAAAGAAGGAGCAGCTTGGCCGGGCTCGGGGTGGGGTGACCTTCCGAGAAGGCGATAACTGGAAGAGAATCTTCCAGGAAAACTGTCTTTCACCAACTGGATGAACAGGTGGGAGGGTGGGATGTTCTCAAAGTATTTTTTCCACTCTGTCTAGAGTGTAGCGGTCGATTCCCAGGGAATAGTCCCTCGTGTATTATAAGAGTACTCATGTCCCATGTATTATTCCCAGGGAATAGTTGTTCACATGGGACAATCAGAAGTGCGTGATAAAAACAAAGCACTGTTTTCCAACCCATGGCTGCATTTCGGAAGAGGGACAGTATGCTTTATGAAGAGAAAACCATGGAACTTTTCTGAGAATTACTGACTAGAACAGGGAAAAGCCAATGATCGCTCACATTCACCACGGGGACTTTGTGACTCTACATGATAGATCTGGACTCTTTGTTCCTGTTTTAATCCCCTCGCTTCAACCCTTCTTCTCCTTCCCATTTACAGAAACTTTGTTTCCATTTTTTCCTTCTGTTCTTTTTCTCTTTTCCTCTCCTTTCCTTCTTCCTCTGCCTTGTTCTCTGTCCCAGATGAACATGTTCTTCCTATTTCCCAATATCTAACCTCCATTTTGCTCATTTACCCTTTGGGTTTCTCACACAAGAGAATGTGATGTTTAAGTTTGTTTGTCTGATTTATTTCACTTAAAGTTGTGGTCTTGAGGTGCATCCATTTGCCTAAAAATGACTCAAGTTTATCTTCGTTGTGGCAGAGTAGTGCTCCACAGTTTATATGTACCACATTTACTTCATTCATCTGTTGATGACATGTGAACTGTTTTCCAAGATTTAGCTATTATGAATTGTGCTGCTATAAACATAGGTGTGCATACATCACTGTGGTTTGATGCACTTAACTTTTTGGGGAAGATACCTAGAAGGGGAACAACTGATCAGATGGAACCTCTAGTGTTAGCTTTTTGAGGAATCTCCACACTGATTTCCATAATGGCTACACCAATTTACACCCCAACAAAAATGGAGCAGGGATCCTCTTTCCCTACAGCCCCGCCAGCATTTGTTATTGGTTGATTTCTTGATGACAATAATTCTTTCAGAGTGAGATGGAATCTCAGTGTTGTTTTAATTTGTATTTCTCGAGGGACCAGTGATGTTGAACATTTTGTTATATATTTACTTGTTGTTTGTACCTCATCTGAGAAGTATCTACTCATTTCAGATGCCCATTTTCGGATTAGGTCTTTAAATTTAAGGGAGTCTTACTTGTTGAGTTCTTTAGATATTCTAGATATTAGTCCTTTGTGTGAAGAGGAGCTGGTAAATTTTTTCCCCATTTTGTGGGTTGTCAATTCACTCTGTTAGTGGTTCTTTTTCTTGCAGAGAAAAATATTTGTAATTTGAGGTGATCCTATTTGTTGATTATTTGCAATATTTTCAGGGTGATTGGGATTTTGTTCATAAAGTCTAGAGACATAAGTCTACACTTCTGTCTTCAAGAGTTTTATCTTCCAACAGATTAAATGTGTCTGTTTTTATATTTTGATTTTTGATCCATCTCAATTTAAGTTTAGTGCATGGTAAGAGATATGGGCTAGGTTCAAGTTTCAGCATGTGAAAAGCCAGTTTTCCCAGCACCATTTATCAAACAGGCTCTCTTTCTTCCACTGAAGGTATTTATCCCCTGTGTCAAAGATGAGGTGGCTGAGTGTGCTTAGAGTTGTTTCTGCATCTTCTCTTATGTTCCATTGATCCTCAGGTCTGGTTTTTGTTTTGTTTTGGTTTGCTTTGCTTTGGCTTTTTTGCCAGTACCATTCTGTAGCTTTCATTATGGTAGCTTTGTACTATAACTTTAAATCAGGTATTGTGATGCCCCCTGCCTTACCTTTGTTGCCTAGAATTCCTTTTGCTATTCTTGGTCTCTACTGGTTCCATAAGAATTTTTGGATTATTTAGGATTATTTTGTATAGTTCTGTATGTTATGCTGTGGGTATTTGGATTGGCATTGCATTAAATCTGTATAATAGTTTTGGAAGTATGACCATTTTCACTGTATTGGTTCTGTCTATTCAAGAATTGGGACTGGGGATTTAGCTCAGAGGTTCTGCCACCTGCCTTGCAAGTGCAAGGACCTGAGTTTGATCCCCGGTACCCCCCCCCAAAAAAGAATGGGATATGTCTTTCCATTTTCTGATAACCTCTTTGATCTCCTTTTTCAGAATACTGTAGCTTTCAATGTATAGGTCTTTCACTTCCTTTATTAGATTGCTTTCTAAGTATTTCATTTTTTTTATGCTGTTGTGAAAGGAGTGGTTTCCCTAATTTCTCTCTCAGTGAGTTTGTATTCATGTACAGGAAGGCTATTGATTTTTTAGTGTTGACTTTGTATTCTTCTACAGTACTGATTTTGGTTATTAAGTTTAGGATTCTTTTGGTAGAGTTTTTGGAGTCTTCTATGTAGAGTATCATGTTATCAGCAAATAATGATAATTTACTTTCTTACTTTCTTGTCTATATTTTTTATTTCTTTCTCTTGTATAATTGCTCAGGCTGTTTCCAGAATGATATTGACCAGGAGTGGTGACAGTGGGCATCCTTGTCTTGTTCCTGATTTTAGAGTGAAAGCTTTCAGTTTTTGTCCATTTAGTATGATGTTGGCCATTGGTTTGTCATAGATGGCTTTTATCAGATTGAGATAAAGACCTTCTATTCCAATTTTCCTTGGGGTTTTTTATTATGAGTGGAGGTTGGACTTTGTCAAATGCTCTTTCTGCATCTATTAAGATGATCATGTGGTTTTTGTCCTTGGTTCTGTTAATGTGGTGTATAACATTTCTTGATTTGCATGTGTCGAACCATCCCTGCATCCCTAGGATGAATCCTACTTGGTCATAGTGTATAATCTTTTTGATGATTTGCTGCATTGTTTGTCAGTATCTCATTGAGGATTTTTGCATCTGTGTTCATTAAGGAGATTGGGCTACAGTTCTCTTTTAGGGTTTGATCCTTCTCTGGTTTTGGTATCAGGGTGATGCTTAATTACTTTTCTGAGGTTACAGACCTCAGCCACACCTAGATACCCCATCTCTTAATTCTACTATTTGAGGATTTAAGGTTCATCATGAATTTCAAAGGGACACAAACTTTCAAACTGAAATATGTCCATTCCCTGCAGTATGCAGTTTTCCCTGTACTGGGTTTCATTGTTGTTCATAGAGATGGTGAATCTCTTTTCAGCTCAGATATATGAGGTATGATAAGAAATATGGTAAATGTTTAGATTTAAATTTTAAAATTTTCTATTAGTACATGTTTTCTGTACATAATGATTACACTCACTGTAGAGAGTCAGAACATGTACATAACACATCTCAATTATTTTTCTCCCTTTTCTTCATCCCTCTTTTATTTTCCCACCATTATTATTTTTAAGTCCTTATAAAGTTAGTTATATATACAGATTAGCAACCAACCTAATAGGCAAAAACAAATATAAAGCATAAAGGGTAACTGTACTAAATATAGGCCCTCTCTCTCTCTCTCTCTCTCTCTCTCTCTCTCTCTCCCTATTATCTGTCTTTTATTTCATACTTTATTTACATATTTTGTTTTTTATATAACACAAACAATGAGATATTAAAATGTGTCTGATTTATTTCACTTAACGTTATGGTCTTAAAGTGTTTATCATGGTAAAAGATACATTGTCCTTAATCTCCTTCAAAATACTCCCCAAACTTATTCAATATTTCTTGCCACTTTTTGACGCAGTTCTGGAAGTCATTCTTTGCATCTTTAGCTGTGATATGATGGCTTCCTAACCGTCCTGAATTGATCTAGTGAACAGAGAGGATGAGGACACACTGAAATGTTTTTAACAGCCTGTTTCTCGGTGCGATGGCACTCTGCCACAGTGTTCACTGTATTTTGTTCACACATTGTAAAGACACTGATGAAAGAGGACTTACCGAAATGCTTCAGAAAGTGGCAAAAATGAAGGGATAAATGTTTTGAAGCAAGGGTGAGTATGTTGAGGTGGATCAATAGCAATGTGTGTTTCACACTTGATCTTAGCCAAAACGCTGAGGAGCGATCTTTATTTTTTTTATTTTTTGCAGTGCAGCACCACTGAGCTAAATCCCCAGCCCAATGCGTGTTTTACTGTGATAAACTTTTAAATTTAAATATTCACTGTATAGTGATCAGTCCTTGTAACTGGTGGAAAATTGCTGGAAAAGACTCAAGTTCACTGCCAAATAGCCTAAGCCTTTCCTAACACACACTACAGTTTTTTTACTGTCATGTCCAATTAGAATTCTTTATATGTTAATCTGTAGCAGAGACCTGACTAGAGCAAAAGTTCTGCTAACACGCAATTTCCTTTTTCCTTTATCCATCAGAGCTTGCCATTCATTATCTCATCTCTTCTTATCCTGGCAGATGCCAGAAGTCTAAACTGAGAGAGACAATGATTAGCACTCTAGAACTGATAGTTGCTGGGAGGTGGTATAATCATTTGACTCGTTGGGGTCAGAAAAGAAGGACCTGAAAGGGAATCCTGTTATTTAATAGATTAATAAACTCATGTAAATAACTTCATTTGTTCAATTCTCAATTTCTTCAATTGTATGATGAAATCATTAATTTTATCTAACATGTGGGGTTGTTGGGTGTGTAAATTCAATAATATACACTATACTAAATATTTATGAATGCTTTAATGCAAAATAAATGCTTAATAAATACCAACTCTTCTTGTTGGTTACTACAATTCTATAGTACTGTTCATTGCATTCAAGTCTGATAGAATACGTTTGCTAAGTGTTGATGTAGACCCTTGAAACTCAGCACGAAATGGTGGAATATCACGCTGTCTTGGTCCATGTGGGCTGCTATACCACAATACCATACACGAAGGTGCTCATAAGCAGCAAGTATTTACTTCCCATTGTTATAGAGGGCGGAAAGTTGAGAACCGAGGCACTCACGTGGTTAGCGTCCACTGAGGGCCCTCTTTCGGTTCCGGTGTGACACTTGCTGCGGTGTTCTCACCCTGTGGAAGGTACAAGGAAGCCTCTTTTGTGTGGGCCGTGATTCCACTCATAAGAGTGCCTTTCTCGGGACTTCATTGCCTCCTAAAAGCTCCTAATACCATCAAACTGCAGATTAGGATTGCAACATACGAATTTCAGGAAGCCATAAACATTCAAATCATTTTGCATGGGAATGTCAGAAACAGTTTGAGAAGGAAGGAAAGGGACTTGGGTGCTTATTCTGCAGTCAGCCACCTCTACCTAATGAGGATGTGACTGAATGTTTCTCCAAACACAGTAAAAACATTTGGACCAATTCTGAAATCTGAGCCTCATGAGACCCCTGCAGAATAATGGATTTGGAACATACATGTAAAGAGGCAAGCATACACTGCAGTTGAACGGCAGCTGAATTTCCAGGCCATAGACAGCCTCCTGGGAATTTGGTGTGCATTAGCATAACTAGAGAAACCGCTGTTTGAGCTACCCTCCAATGACAGGCGTCTCTGCGGGCCACCCGGAAGCTCGCTACGAAGGTCCCCATGGGCTTCCTGTCTGCCGTGAGCTCCAGAGAGAAGAGTCCATAGATGTCTCCCTCCCCTTGGCACAGTGTTTATTCCCTGCCTTATTCTCCAAGAGAAGGCATCTGTTTCTTCAATTTGTTGTTTGCAGCAAGGTGTAGCTTAAAGGGGAATGTAGATGCACTTGTGTTTGCCGTGAAATTAAATAAGAGCAATGATACATAGCCAATGTGCACCCATAAATTTCAAGAAGGAAAATTGCAATGTGGTGCAAGGATAGAAGCAGCTGATATATTAGGAGGGAAACGCACTGAATCTTGTGCAAAATGAGAGAAATATAATTTCCCTGCATTATCTTGTCCCTTTCTTAATTGCCTGCTAGGATGCATTCATCAACTAGCTTCCCTAGGCCCAAGCTTTCCACTTGCATGCATTTTTATATATAAAACCCGCTTATGTTTTAAGTATAAAATACACTGCTTGTGCTATCACACCAGACACAGAAAATAGATAAAAATCTTCACTTGTCACCTTTCTAGATACAGCACACTTTGCATTTCAAAGCTGGGAGCAGACTGCAAACACCAAGGAAAGGATCATAAATATGGGGGGCAGAAGCCCCCACTGAGATATAGATGCTCCTTATTAACAGGCTCACTGAGGCTTTGGGAGGTTTTGCAGTGGGTGGCAGGGAGAAAATGTGACCGACCATCCCGATGATTCCCACCCCAGTGGCAGGCTCAGTCTCCAGATTCCATACTTGGAATCAGTTTTTGAGAAGAGAGAGGAATCTAGTTATTTTCAGCCCTGAAGTTCCAAAAAGAGGGTGGATTGGGAGAATGTGGGATAACCAGTGAGTCAGATGCTGGATGGAGAAGGGCACATGAGGACCACACATGGGAAGCACATATGCAAACCATGATATTTCCTCCAGGTAATAAGGCCCTGACCCTAGAGGAGGTAGAGTACAGAGGCTGACAGTCATCCACACAGAAGTGAACCAGAAGGTAGAAGGATGCCAATTAACCTTGAATCCAGCGATCCCCAAGGTGATAGAAGGACTCACTATGGTTTGGGTCTAAAATGTTCCACAGAGCCTCATGTGCTTCCAGGTAGGGCTCTGGGAGTGACTGGATCAAGGATCTGTGATAACTGGCTCAGGCCACTGAGTGGAGCAGCGTGGTTCTTGGGAGTGACTGAATGGATTTACCCAAGACGGGGCCCCACCCTGGATGTGAGAGGCACCATCCAATAGGCTTATAGCCTGCATGGAATAAAAGGGAAAGCAGAAGGAAGGCTTGCTGCTTTTTTCCTGTCCTGCCCTGGACTGTTTGTCCTCAGCCATGCCTCTCTGCCATGCCGCCCTGCCTTGAAGCCAGACAACTGTGGACTGAACCTCTACAAACCGTGAGCTAAAATAAACCTTTCCTCCTTTCACTTGTGGTGTCAGATATTCTGTCCACGCATTGAGAAATAACTAAGACAGAATTATTCCACTGCCTAAGCCTTAAAACACCCTAGCCCTTGTCCGGCCCACCAGATTTTCCATGCAGATGGCGCACTGCACATCCTTGGTATTAGAAATCAGAAGTAAATGGATTTGATTCCTAGTCCTGACACTTACTAGGTAAACTTTGGCAGACTACACAGTCTCTCTTAGCCTCAGTTTCTTAACCTGTCATTTGGGGATAACAGTAATTCCTAAAGTTATTGCAATGGCTGCAGTGAATAAGTATTTTAACAGATTAGCATAATCCCTAGCATACAGTAAATGGCTAATAAATGTTGAGTGTTATCAGGTTTTATAAACTTTGCACAGAAACAATTGTGCATATGCAGAATTAAAGGGACTTTATTTAATAATTCAGCTATTTGGGGGCAAGAAAAAATTTGTGATTTTATCCAAAACCATACACATAGTCAGTGCTATCTTCTTTGATTTTTTCTGTCTTATTTTATAGTTTTCCCTTCATTGATTTAAGTTCTTCAGTTATTTTGTTAAATTTACATCTATTTCAATTATTAGTGCCATTGTAAGTTATATTTTTTGATTTTTTGCATTCTGATTGTTCATTGTTAGTATATAAAAATATAATTGATTTTTTGTTGTTTATATGTTGCTACCTTGCCAATCTTTTGGAAATTACAAGGGGACCAAGAAATGGAGAGGAGAAGAGAAAAGAACTAAGATGTGTTCTGTACATGCACCAGCTCCCCAAAATGAATGTAATCATTATGTACTGCAAAGATGTACTAATAAAAATTTCTTAAAATTTTAAAAAATATGTCTTAGTAATAGGTTTTCTGAAGGCTCTGGCAATTTCTGTGAAGACAGCTATGTGTTTTTGTGAATAGAATGTTATTTCTTCTTTACTTATGTGTGTGTGTGTTTTATTTATTTTTTGTCTTTATTACACTGACTAGGACTCCCGGTACAATAATAAAGTATTGAACCTGATTAGTGACATATTAGAGGATACTAATATCAGAGGTGATAACTTTTATTATTAAATATCATAGATGATATTAGCTCTCTGCTCTTGGAAGATGCTTCTTCACAAGGGCAAGGAACTCCCCTTCTATTTCAGTGTTTTTAAAAATGTTATCATGAAAGTGTTGAACTTTTCCAAAAGCTTTTTTGGATATATTGAGGTGATTATATATTTTTTCTTTTGCTAAATCAAATTACATTGATGTTCAGAAGATAATGTTTTAAATAAAGTTGCCAGAAACAAATCTTGAATGGCATTATTGTCTTCCAAGTGTAGATGTTCTGATTAGAGAAGTTTACCGAGGAATTGAGGAATGGCTACTTGGTAAAGAATCACAGGCAGAAATCTCTGCTTCCAAGTTCGGAGAGTGCTTGTGGCTTTGTCCAGAGTGTTTAGTCTGAGTCTGGCCTGTGCCTTGCTTTTTAAAGTAAACTAATTTCAACCTAGGTTATTTTTTTTTTTTCCTAACCTAAAATCAAGTAGCTCAGTAGTGCTCAAATATTACTAGGAGAGTCTTTCAGAGACCAGCCAGGTATGTTATAGAGGAGGCTGGGGAAGCCCATGGAAGGCAGGAACAGCACCCACCGGCCACAGGAGTGGTACTGTCTCTCACTCCAACATCTAAAGGTAGCGAAAGAAGAGAAGAGAAGTGGTGGATAAAATGAGTTCACATTCAGACATTGCTTCCAAAACTTTCCAGCCTGCAAGGAATATGTGAAGCCTGAGAGCTTAGACATGTTCTTGAGTAAATACTGATTCATTTGGGTCTGGACTTTTATAAAAGAATGCACCTTTTGTCCCCCACAAACCAGCAATCGTCACTGCTTCAGTGATGCCCATGTGTAAGCTGTGCCTTGCCCTCCTCACTCAACTTCAATGTATTTTTGACTTACATGTGCCCTGTTGAGGCTGTTGCTCGTCGTTCCTTTGCCTGCTGCTCAGTTCACCTTCCTCCAGCAATGCCTATTCCGTAAAGTGAAGAGTGGGGATTTTTTTAAAGCAGCACTTAAATTGCTTTAGAAAGCAAGCATAAGTACAACTTTTTCCTCATTTAATTTTCTCCCTTGCAGCCTAGTGGAGAGAGCAACACTCTTAGCCAAGGTCTTTCACAGATATTCTAGTTCTCATGTCCCATCTGAAGGAAGCCATGTATTAAATTGGGATGAGCCCTTGCATTTCAACACAGAAAGTGAGTGGTAGCTTGGACTGGAGGATCAGCTTGTGTGGGAATGAGATGGTGGCAGGGATCATAAACTGCTGCTCCTGGGCAAAGGACCGGATTATTAAAACTATTGTTTATGGTCCTTATCATTTACAAACAGGTAAACACAGGAAAAGGACTTTCAATTTCCCTAAATTAATTTCCAGTTGAGGGTTCTCTGGTGTTAAAAAGATAAGAAACTTGTTTAGAATTCCAGTACCAGGAGTTTCCCGCTGTCTAAAGGACCTGCAATCTAAGGTTATCCAGCAGATATGGATAAAAGCGGCATTTGTCAGAATGAGTGTTTGTCTTTATGAACATTTGAGAAAGTGAAAAGACCAAGACAAATGAAGCTGTAATTCATGACCCCATACACTCAATACAGCAATCTGCAATGAAGATGGCTCTAAGATATTAATTTTTAATATCTTATTTTTTAAAAATATATAATCAAGATACTGATGCACCAATAAGCTCAAATCTGGTGCTATTATTACAGTTGAATATCAAGAAGCCCTCTGCCAAAGCCAATTAATGGAAAGGAAAACTCCTTAGCCCTGGAATGTGAAGCAGCAGCAGTTCTCTGATCCCCTTTTCTCAGTAATAGTCCTTTCTACGCAGTGCATAGACCCTCTCTATACACATGCCCGCTTCCGCACCATCCCATTATACACTTCTCCCTCCAACCCCGGTACACATTCTCCAGCCCACATATGCACACACACTTCTACCATCTGCACGATAATTCTAATGATAAAGTTACAATAGCGATAACCTGGATTTATTGGCTGCTTACTCTTCCCAATCAATTTATTAAGCATTTTATATACATTAGCCCATTGACACTGCACAAAAATTTCACTTATAATTATAACTACAATTAATACAGATTCTACCAATGAGAACGGTGAATGGCAAAGTTTTTGTAACTTGCTAAATTCCCATCAATAGCAGAGCAAGGAGACAAAAGTATAATTTCTTCAATTCACAGTCTATGCCGTTTTGTGGGGTGTGGTGGCACACACCTGTAATCCCAGCACTTGAGAGGCTGACACAGGAGGATCCCCGTGAGTTCAAGGCCAGCCTGAAATACAGAGAGAGACTCTGTCTCAAACAAAACAAAACAAAAACAAACAAAAACCTCCGAAGTCTGTGCCTTTTATCAGTCTACAGTGTAAAATGATTTTCTGAATAACCATGGGCCAAGGACTAGCAACATAGCTTCCTGAATGTCTTCCTGTAAAAGTGTTCACCCCTCACTCACCCCTCCCCACTTCAGAGGTACCCATTTGCCTTCACACTTTGAAACATAGTTCCACTTGTTTATTATCAGTCACACAGCCTCCCTAAGAAAATTACTTGGTTCTTGTCCCTACTTACTTAAAGTAGCATTTATTTGTGCCTTCTTCCATGAACTTATCAACTCTTTCATGTCCAGTGACTCTCAGATGAGTTCAAGTCCCATCTCAGCATGAGATTCCTCCTTTCTAGCCAAAGCTACAGCAATTCCTTCCACAACTGAGATTTTTCCTATTTCACATAGCTCTCACCAGTTTGAAGCATATGTCTTTTCTTCCATGCCGTCATGTGATTCTACATAAATATAATTACATATTCTCCTTGAGTCCAAAACTGTGCTCCCCATTTAAATTTGTTATAGTAAATTATTGTTGAATGATCAGATGATTAAGCAAATATCCCTCAAAAGTTATATAGCTAAAACAATAAAAAAGGATAACTACAAATTGTTTTTAAAATAGCAATTTCAAAAAGAGTGAAGGTTTTAGGAAGATACCATCTTATATTAAAGCCAAACGAACAATTCCAATAAGAATATAAGGAACCGAGAGGGGTTCAGGAGAAATTAACGTCAGTAATTCGAATTTAGAGTAGTAAGATCTCTAACTGGAGCGGGTAACAGATGTGAGCAAAAATTCAATTAATGTTTAAATGTTTTAAAGATTACGACAGTGGAAAACTGGCTGTCGTTAGTCCCTCCTCCCTCGGAACACGCCTGCCCCCCGCCCCGACCTGGCTGGAGCAGCCCTGGGGGCTGTCCGCTGCGAGCTGCAGGTTTAGCTGTGTTGTCGCGGCTGCCTCGATGCTGCGGGTCACTTTGATTTTGAGGAAGACCCGAAAGCGACACAATGCCATGTCTGCGGAGCAGGCGATGAGGAGCTGTGGTGTTTTTGCTGGCTGGTTTTCCGTTGCATGGCACCTGGTGGTCGCTTTCGCCGTATTTCTGATCATGTCTTGGAAACACTCGTGAAGAGCACTTCCAGAACTGCTTCTGAAAGGGACAGGAGTGATGGGATGAGTTCGTCGGATGTGGGAGGGAGTATTTCAAGGGAGCTTATTATAATGATGTCTTTTACAGCGATTTTTTAAAGTTTATTCACTTTATATTTTGATCACTCCTTATCGCTTGGACTGAGGGGAAAAAAGGCCACTTAATTCTTTTTATAGGAAGTTAAGTGAAACAGTGCTTCATATCAGCCACCTTCTCTGAGCTCATAGATGTCTTGAATGGGACCCAGAGATCACGATTAATTTTTAAATTCCTAAACAACAGGAAGGAGACTGGTCTGTTGGGACAATGCATTCAGGATCCTTTAGTGCAGAATGCAGGATTGACATTCATTAAATACTTTTCTTCAACCATTTTACTCTCATTATGCACAACAAGGGCTTAGGTTGGCAGGGATTACAGAAAGAATTATTCTAAAGCAAAGAGCTTTATCCTCAAGGTATAAAAATAGAGAGAAACTGGTTAAAAATGTAGGATTAGATTACGAACTTGTTCACTGAACAGTTACATGGCAATTTGCTAAGGTAATTATTACCATTAATTTGAGAGCCAATAATTATTATAGCAGTTCTACCATTTCATCTCTCATTTATTCTGAAACCTTAGAAGCATTTATTTATCTATTTTTTCAGATACCTACTTTGCTTGGCTGGTTTAAAAGCCTCTGTCTTAATGACTTTTGCAATCTTAGGCATTTTTGGTGGAAACTACAAACTCCTCAGATTGCCTTCTTACGTTAGGGAAGCAATATACCAAGATCCAAGAGGCAATTCATCTTGGTCACCTTTCCCTCTGCTGGGCAGTCAGGCCTGAGGTTAATAGGAAAGGGAGCAGTGGCTGCCATCTTGGATCTCATTCCATTTCAATTTTCTGGTCACAAACACAATGTATTTTCTAGCCAAGAGGGGTGAACGGGAGCATATAACTCTCCCCTTGATGCCTATCCCTTAGGCCTTTCAGCCTTTGGAGTGCAGGACTTAGCGCTAGTTTAATTGAACCGCTGTGCTTGGCTTCTCCTCTGCAAGAGAGAGATATATAGTCCCTCTGGTGACTTGTTGCAACAGATTTCAAACTCAGCTGGATTTAACTCTGTAATGGAAACATTCTGCTTGAGATTGGGGGCCTAGTGAAGAGAGCAACATCAGAGATGGGCACATAAACCAGCCTTGTCTAAAGAATACACAAAATTTCTTTCTTCTCTTCCATTTGGCCACCTCAAACTTGCACTGCTGAATTCTCTTGGCTATCCCATAATAATGGCTCGCAGGGGAGCATGGATAACCGTAGTGTATCTTTGTGAAACATCTAATAAATCTGTACTTGAGGCAATAAGATAGAAGTATTCAAACCCTAGAGAAGATACTAGCTTCCAAATTTGGAAGAAAACAACAACTTCCAACACTAAGATATTTGGCCACAATAGATTGGGATGGGCTCATTTAAATCTGAACAACTTAATTATATTGATAGTGGAAGGAGAGATAGAACAAAAGGTTTACACAATATGAAACTATAAAACATTATAAAGATCATCTAATGGAATTATTCACATATAAAGATGAAGATGCTGAGAGAGTTAAGTTACTGTTCAATTACTCAGCTAGTTGGGTAAATTATTAAACAAATATTCAAAAGTTTTTAGGTTTCCTATACCCAAAACCGTTTCCTCTTCACTTTACAGCACTGCCGTATAGCACTTGGGGAAGCTCTGGTGGTTATTACTTACTTTTACTACGTAGAAGAAAGACAATTTAGATAGGGATTCATAAAGCCTCATTGAGGTAGAGTGCTAGACTGGACTAAAAATGACAAATAAAAGTCAGATAAGCATCCAAATGATCCCTCCTATAGCTGGCCTTGGAGTTTGGGATTCCCTCGCCAGGGCTAATGAAGGAAACTCCAAGATATGGATGGGCATTAGGACCCCAGTTTAAGTCACACACACACACACACACACACACACACACACAATAGAGGCTATTTGGATGACAGGAAGATCAAGTGGCAGGGAATAGACTTATTGATCTGGGTGGAGACTGTTCACAGCTAGACTTTTAAATCATTGTTACCATTCTCTGCATGGGGCTGAAGAACCAGCAAGATATTGCAGAGCCTTAATCCAATGTCTATTTTTCCCCAGCAGTTTCATAGCAATGGAATGGAATCATGTGGTAAATCTCCCAGTGCCTGCCATACCTTGTGCTTGGTGATAAGTGTACAGAAATAGTGGGACACATTCTCTGCCCTCAGGGAGGAAGCAGACTTGTAAGCAGAAAACCCCAGAGCAATGTGGTACAGTGGCATTCAGGGATCTGAAGAGTCAACTGAGAAGGACTCAGTGCAGGAGACAAGCTAGACTGCTCATTCCTGGCTGCAAGGAAACCTCCTGGAAGAGGGAAAAGAGTGACCCCAGAGCTCTGTGCAGGAGGAGTCGAGGTGCATCAGTGAGTGAGCAGCACTAGGAAGCTGCCTTGTTGATGCAGGAGGTAAGTTGGTCTTTTCTTCACAGACACTGGAGCAATGAGAAGGCATTCATTGGTCATGTTCTTCTATCCTCAGGTTAATCTGTGCTCCAGGAACTAGCTGCAGGGCAACGTGCCTCTGCCTTCCAAACAAATCCACGGGTGTTTTAAAGCTAAGGAGATACGGCCTGAGATGCTCAGAGTCTCCTCTTCCACAGAGAACAAAAAAGAGCCAGGAGCCTGGTGCACTAGAAGTAGCCCAACTGGCAGTAGCAAGTGAACAGCAAACCCATTGGATGTATTATTGGTGTTTTTAACCCACCCCTAACGAATAAGTATTTTCCTGCAAAAGAAGGCAGTTTGGTTCTGCAGATTGCTGCTTCTATCCTGAGCTTCTCCTCTGTTCTCAGGTGGGCCCTTGTCCAGTCTCTTCCGTGAGGCCCCTGTCCCCTGTATGGTGACTCACTGTGTTAAGGGCCTTCGGGGATGGAACAATTGAAGAAGATAAATGAACCCTACCTCTGCTTCCTGAACTGGGTAAACCATTCTTTCTTTGGGCCTTGCTCCCTCCCTGCGACATCATCAGAGGACATGGCACATGAAGTAAGATCCATTCCAGAAAAGCTTTAAAGAAATATGGAGTCGAAGGCTGCATCTAACTTACAATTATAAAATGTAGGGAAGTAGCTCAGCATCGCTGTGCATGGGAATGGAGGACAACAGAAGAGAGGCAGTAAGAATGAGATGTTTCACGAAGATATGCATGTCTCAGGCACAGTGAGGCAAGGAAATCGGAGACTCTGAATTCTGTCTGTCCTGCCGTGGGCTCCATAGAGAGCGTAAGGTCATCAACACGACCCTTTGGTACCTCTGCAAAGAGGAGCCCTCAGAACAGGGCAACTGCTCCCCGAAACACAGCCTGTCTCCTGCTCGGGGAGCTCTGTGTCTCGGAATGCACCTCGCCGGTAAGCACCTGCTCAGTGTCCCAGACACACGCAGTTGTGACCTGGCCTTGCAGTGACACCGACTGCCTGGCCAGGTCCAAAATGCTCAGAAGCGTAACTACCTCATGACGCTTTTGATCTGGTGAAATCTCTGGCGAGATCCACATGCTGGGGTCAGTGTGGGCTCACAGATGTTGGCGTGGTGCTTGCACGTGAGTGCTGGCGCCTTTCACAGGCACAAAAGAGCCCTAAACTACCGTAAGCCCACCCCTACCGTGCACGTACTGGGGGCGTGACCCTCGGAAAGCTGGGTGTGGCACGCTTCTGCCCCTAGTTTTCTCGGTGCTTCCTGAAGAAATGTGCCCTTGTCCTTGTACTTCTCACGTGGTGCCGCCCGCAGCTGTCCTGATCTTCAGGAGGCTTCATAGTCAGATATCAGGCCTCCTTCGTCACCTTGGTGGTACACTGCCAGCGACCCTTGTGCACCCATTTCCCCAAATTATGCCCATCCCGATTTCCGACCTTTTCCTGTTCTGCCCCCTCCTACCCACTCCTGGCCCTCCATTCCTTGCTGAGCACCAGCCTCTCCAATGCCCTCTTTATTTTCATATTGCTCTTCCCAGAGGTAATGTTTTCCCTCCCTTTACCGTTCCCAGAAGTATTTCCTCTTCAAATCTTTCCTACTACCGTTGGATTTGTCTTACTCTCTGCAAGTGGAACCTAGCGGTTTCTTGGAGACCACACATACTTGTCTCCAGTTCCAGGCTCCATCAGCCGCTGCCTTGGATGTGACGGTGTGCATACGACGGACACCAGCATGTCAGCGAGTGCAATCGGTAGAGCCTCCTGCTGGTGTGCAGATCATGTACAACAGGAAATTGCCTACCAGTGGCATCTTTATTGAGTGAATTTCCACTTGCTCATGAGTTTTCTTTTTCAATCTTTGACAAGATTTATTTGTTTGTTTTTGAAAAAGAAAATATTTAACCACTGTAGACAGAAATAACAATAAAAATAATAAAGAATCAAGTGAACATTTACGTATAGACCCTGCATGACAAAGATATACCAGATACTGTTCTGCTGGAAAATGTTGAAAAGCATTTCGAGTTCTTTCCACTTCAGAAACATAACTGAAGAGCATGACTTATACAAATGTGTTTTCTACACACACACACACACACACACACACACACACATGCATGCATGTATGTGCTCATGCCGGCACAACGGCAACAAAAACACCATCCCCCTTGGCAAAGCCAGTAAGCTTCCTAGTCCCCTCTAGAAGATGTGTTTGTCTCTTCTACCAAGAACAGACTTCTGAAAACAATTGTTTATATTATAAAATAAAAGTGGCTCTTGATGTTTCCTTTATCGTTTTTCCAGAACAAGAATAGCATTACAGGGAAGTTTTCGGTCCAAGACACGTTACCTATTTCTTGGGCCACAGTCTTAGCCTCCATGACACCTACCTGTGAGCTGGGGAACAGGAGACTGGGAAACAGCTTGGATCCAACCTGGAAGGCAGAGGGTGTGGGGCTCAAAACTTGTCACCACTTTTCAGATCCTTAGAGAATGCAAAAGAAGGCAGCTCGGTCCTGCAGATTGCTGCTTCCCTCAGGAGCTTCTCCTCCTTAGAGGAGAAAGGGGGATGATTAGGAGTCATCCTTAGAGAGTGAAAGTGGGATGTGATCACTAACTTTTGGTCCTAAATACCCCATCTTTTATTTATGAAGAGAGTCATGTTAGAAAGTATTCATATTCGTAAGCTCACAAACAAAGCCTGGCTTGCTCAGTAGCACAGGATACCAGGAGCTCATGGATTCAATACATCAATGGAGAATCACAGTCAGAAAACAAGCAAGGGTCAAGGCAAATCGAGAGGGCAGGAGATGGCCTAGGTCATGCTCCGGACAACTCAACAGTTCTACAGCCTTTGGACAATTTCTCAACTGCAGCTGCACATTTCTGTTGCTTCTCTCAGATTCACGGTTGTGGGCAGGAGCACCCCATGGAGACATAATCACATGAGAATTCCGCTTGAGGGCCTGCATTTGTCTGCCCAGGCTGCCATCAGAATATATAATAAATTGAGTGTCTTCAATGACAGGAATTTATTTTCTCACAGGTCTGGAGGCTAGAAGTCCATAATCAAAGTACTAGCAAATTTGTTATATAACGAAAATGCTTCCCTGACTTGTAAAAGACCACCTTGTCACAATGTCCTCACATGGCCTTGCATGGCACCTGCTCCAGGAGAGAGCTAGCTCCCCATTGTCCCTTGTCATAAGGACACAGATCTCATCAGAGTGGAGACATTGGTCAACCTGCGCATGTCATACAAGGTCCTCACTCAAAAACCATCGCACTGGAGGTTAACACCTCAACTTGTGAAGTTAGGGAACACAAATATTCAGTCATTAACAGAAAATGACGTAAAGGTGTTAAAGTCCTGTGGAGCTAACACACAGAACAGAGATGTACAGGAAAGTGCAGAAAGAAAAGTTAGAGAATAACAAAATAAGACAACTCATCATCTGCCTGAGATCTTCAACCGAGTCTTTCTGGGCTAGAAAAGTAAAAATCCCAAAAGTCATCCATAGTTCAAAATTGCCATGAAAATACATTTCAAGCATATTTAGAGATTGAAACATTACTAAATTATTTTTGTTTTATAAATGATTCTTCCCCCTTGCACATATCTACTAGTTCAGGTAAGAGGCCTGGCCAATATTATTTACCAAATGGAAGAGAAAACTGGAACAAGAAATTCCTGCTGTCCCTTAAAAAACTAAACCAACCTGTGTTTTGCTTCTGCTCTAAAAGCAATGTGTTAATTAATTCCACACTGCTTTTCCCCTTCTGTCATTGAAGGACAATGATTTCCATTTCAAAGATGCAGAAAACATTTTCCTAGTCAGAAAGCCACTAAGGCCGTCCTGATGGTTGCCTGCCGAATATTCTTTTCTATTTTTAGTTCTCGCCAATAAAAATCTGTTTGCCTCATGTGTCCAGCTCTACTTCCCACAGCAAAAGCCACAAGTGTGCAGCCCAACAGGCCCAGGCTAGTCCTGTGCCCTACTCCTCTGGCCAGCGGTGGGTTGGCCCCAGCCAATTGGATTTGACCGAAAGGCTTCAGCGAGGCCTTCCTGGAAGACTCCGAAGAAGACTCATGGATTTGCCCTTCCCACGCTGTTAGGACCAGATCTGATGTCGGCATGACTGCGTCACCTTCCTCAAGAGTGAAGCCCCTGCCAGGGGAAAAAGGGACACAGATGAAGAGTCCAGTCCATGACCACCTTGTACACAGCCACCCTGCTTCTGGTTTATTATCTGAGACCATATTTTTTCTTGTTGTGGAAGCCAAGTAAAGTTGAGATTTTTGCTCTTTGCCAGCAAATATATCCTGATAGAGCCACTTTAAAAAATAACATGTTTTGTTTCTTTGGAGAAACTGAAGGGCCCCATGTTCACAGCTGTGTATTAACAGGCAAAGTGATGCAGGTTAAATAGACAAGTGAATCACCTTTCCTTTAAGAAGGAGATAACCTTTTGCCCTTTTGAAAAAGTCATCCTAATTCTGTGGAATTAACTCTACCTGAAGAACAACCTGCAAACTCCCTTTCACAGAAAAAGCTTAGAGTCCAAGCTGTAAAAGTAACATTGTAACAAAGTGAAGTCGTGTTTCTGCACTGTGAGGTATATTTCATTTGCCTTATACATTGTAAGGCAAGCCTGTATGATCTTGGTTCCTCAGTAACGGGGATTAAAATGCCTGTGGACTAAGGGGGTATGGCTTGGGAAAGAGCAAGAAAAACTCAGTCGATGTTCTGACACAAAGTAGGTCCATCAAGAAGGAGCCAGGCGCATCATATTACTGTTGCCTGTTAACCACACGTCCTGTGGGCTTCGGATGGTAGTAGAGTCATGTTATTTTTAAATAACTGTACCATCTAGGTTTCATTAAACTCATTGTCTTCCTTTCTTTCTTCATCAGCACATGTGTGTAGTAGCTAATGTTTACTCTCTTCTTCCTTTTCTCCTTCACATTTTCTTTATTCCTCATAATGTATTTAGAGCAATTATGACAGAAAACAAAGCCGACTTACAGCAGATCCCTCTCTTGCTATCTCCCAAAGAAGCTAAACTGTGCATGCAAATAATTGTAACTCCAAATGGAGACTGATAAACACAGTAGGGGAGAAAAAAAGGAGTAATTAGAGTCAGGAGAGAGATGTCTAACTCCATAACAAGAAAAGTTTTATGAAAAGAATGCAGAAGAATAGCTTTCTATGAATTTAAGGAATCCAGGAAGCATATTACTCTTATTTGGGCATTGATAAAATCTCAAGTTTTAGAAGTGGAAAAAAGTCTTAGGGAAATAGCACAAAGGAGATGGGCATGTCTTAGGTCCTGGTGATAGTCAACTGTTCTGCTCTACATCTGTATCTATCCCTATATCCCTCTCTCCTAAATGCAACTGCACTTGTGTGGGAATGTACCTTACGGAATTCCTGGGGACTGGCTGAGTGGAGGAGTCTCTTTTTCCCCCATTGCTCCATGCATATCTTCCTTCTTGGAGACTCCTGCTTCTCTGATCATACACACTTCATCCCCAGGCTACATGTGGAGCACGGCCTGCCAGGTACACCGGTCCTCCAAAATGCCTTACACCTCCACCCCTATGGGGCAGCATATGCCATGTGAATGCTTCCTCTTTAGGAAGAATACGCAGTGTATATGAGAAAGGAACACAGATTTCAGTTGTCGTTTTCAGATGGGGTAATATAATACCTGTGTTAATATTCCTCCTGCGGACAGAAAGATAATTTATCATCCACCGTAACTGAGATTGGGAGATGGGGAGAAAAGACATAAGCCCTGAAATCGAGATGATCCTCTTTTAGCTCTATGAAGTCTCCATTTGTCTTCCTTCTTCTCAGAGAGGAGTAGCTAAGTACGATTACAAGAGTGACAGTGCAGTAGTTTTGAAATAGGAAGGGATAACATGTTTAATACAGCTATATATCACCTGTGCTTCATGAAGCTCTTGCAACAACTATCTGTTCGTTCGAAACAGTCTTTAGTGATACCGTCATGTTGAGTGTCTTGTTTCCCACCTCACAGCACCAACAGATACAGGTGATTCATGAGCTTTATAAATATAAATATGAAGGTTCCCTAAAGTGACAGTTTCTATATTCTCTCGGGACTGCCACAAATTGATGAACATAGCACAACTGGGATAATTTTGTAATCTACACTTAAAACAGAGCAATGGGATATAAACATTCAAATGCACAAATCTAATATGCAAATAATTTAAGTAATAAAAATTGTCAAAGATTCCATATCTTGATTCAATGCAACATATTCTTAGGACAACTTAGTAGCAGGGAGTTGGAGCAAAGAGGGGGAGAAACTGGTTCCTCGGGGAACCTGTGGTTTTCTTTGGAACGTAATGCCATGGCCTCATGTCTGACACAGGCAGAACATGACCAGTGGCACCAAGAGACAAGGTAGATCACATGTATGCGTGGTGAAGTTCGTGTGTGAGGGGGAATTAAGCAGCAGATGTTACAGATGCACCTGGATCGATGGGTAAAAAGAATTTGAACATATACAGATGAAGAGAAATAATTTTAGAATAAGTAAAAGGAAGATTGAACAGGCTCAGGCAGTCTGTGCAGAGATAATATAGCAGTGGACTGAGCAATAGCTGGCATCATAAAAACGTGCTTTAATATCCTGGCTCTTCTGCTACCCAACAACGTGACTGAATAAAGCTTACTCAATTTTTAAGCCTCATTTTTTTCCTATGTAAAAGGAGAATAATAAAACCACTTTAATTGGTTTGTTTTGCATATTAAATGAAATGATGTATGCAAGTATTCAGCATGGAGTCTGGCCAGTGAAACGGCTTTTGTAATTTCCTCTACTGCACTGTCTCCACTTTTCTTTGCTTAACAAACTCCCTTCTACCTCTGCTAGGAAAAACTTCAGCTGATGTTTATTCACTCATTTACTCCACCCTGGTTGCTGAGCACCTTCTGTTGCTCACTTCCTGCCCCCATGATCTCATGTACTTACTTTCAGAGGCGCACGTATCTGCAGAGCAGAGACCAGGTTTCCTGTCCTCCCCAGTGTGGCGTCTCAGGTGGGATGGGACTCTCCGGTGACCCGTGGAAGGGGCAGGTGTTTGGGGCTCGCATATGGAAGCATGATAAGGACACAGGAATCCTCCCCGGGACAAGTGGGCACTCTCTGCTTTAGCACAGAAGGGCCATGATCCCTGGCTCACCCACCTCTGAGCGAGTGCAGACAATAAACCCTGGCCACGGAATTTAATTCTCCATTTTTATTTGCCCCTTGCACATATGGCACAATCCCACTCTGGTTCCAGGAAGCGCACACCTCAGCACAAATGAGTCATCAGATCCTCACAGCCCAGTGAGGCTTTTTTGGAACAGAGGGAATAATGTAAATGAAAGAAACCAAACGCATTACGATTCTCAGTCCTCCACATGTCACTATACGCACGGCTTCCCTATCTCCCACATGGCCTTCAGACTCTCTGAAATGCAACATCTCACAGCTTTGTTTTTATTTTTGTTTGTTTTCCAATACATGCCAGGGAGAAAAGAGAGAAAGGGGAGATATTCACTCACAGAAGAAAGGAACCGAGTGGCAGGAGCAAGAAGTCAGTGAAAATGTCTGATAAACAAACCACTGCCAAGAGGTCTCTGGGCAAATTCTCCATCCCAGGCACAAAAGGAGCAGGGCCTGGGCCCGCTGCCCTGCAGGGTCTCCTTGGAAGCCACATATACATTTCATCAGAAATACAGGTTCATTGCTGCTGTCTGCTTTGGTTTGGTTTTGCTGTCTTACTGCATATCAATCTCTATCTGTGTATGTCCACCTGTCCATGTCCGTATATGCACATAGATACATATTACTTCATCTCCCTGATGCTCTGAGGCTAAAGGGAAAAGACAGCATGTAGCCCAATTTTGATGGAGCCGGGGAAGACAGTATATGCTACTGACTCAAAGCTCATTACCGGAAGAGCAATGATACTTTTACACCTAAGTCATTATGCTTGCCTACCACCCTTTAGCAAAGTGCCCCAAAGCTGGTGAGCCCCCACAGCCTGTGTGACAACACAACTGGGAAATGCTAAATGGGCCTTACTATGCCTGAGTCATCTTCTCCCTGTTGTTTCTCCTTTCTGACATTACCCAGGTGAGCCACTTAGGAAGTGTACTTAAGAAAAAATAAACATCTCCATGTTTTCGCTTTGCCTCATCTTTCATGTCATATAAATTCACTCAGATACTAGGAAATATTTTCTTTAAAAGTCCAGACATGTTTAAAAAGGAAAGAAGTGAAGTGGAAATTTAAACATCAGATTGCTTTCCTCCTAACTCTCACCCACGTGGACAGAAGTTTTGAATGACCATAGGATAGAATATTATAATGTATAGATTATTTTAAAGATTTTGAAATTGGACATGACACTGAATTCTAGGAATTTAGCAAAGAAAAAAGAAAGACAGAGATCTCGGCCCGCAACAGTAAGGGCCACACAATGAAGAGAAAACACAAAATAATACAGGAGCTCCCAAAGTGAATTTTTCAGTCTCTTAGATGCTGGGTATTTTAAACTGAAAATACTTTCACGGGGTGGCAGCATTCTAATACCATAATATTTCAGCATAATGCTGTTTACTACTAACTAAAACAGTGTCTGGAAACACTTCCTAGCTCTATAGATTCTTGATAAATGCAGGCTTCTCCAGGTGTACCCTGTGTTTCTTTTTTGGTTCTTGCTTTATAATAATAATTAGTACTACTATTAATATTACTACTACTACTACTATTACTGCACACTTTACTTAAAAGCATTTTTGTCTTCACACTGGAGCTATTTCCAAGATGTCTGAGTTAGATTCCCTCCTCACAATTTTACACCCTAGGATTGGGCTCTGATAGGAGAGACGCTGTCCTTCAGGGCAGACACGGCTCTAAGATGAAATGTGCTTTCCCAACCATTAATCATAAGGCTCAATTGCATATTTGTAGTCTCTGCCGTATTCTTTTCTTTGCCCCCATCGATCTGAGGTTCCTTCTCCTTGGGCTGCTTAGCACATCTTCGGTAAATAAAGATTTGGATGTTGCTGTTATTTTTTCATGCTGCTCCCACCCAGTGTGAGTTTTCTATTGCTTCTTTCTCCAGTCAGAATATCTTAAAGACTGTAGGTTAATCCCTCCTTCTCTGCAGATGCTTTTATTCAAGAGCATCCTGATTGGGGAAGACTCAGCTCTCAGTGGTTATTTTTAGTATTCAATTGATTCAAGCCTCTTCCAAATTCTGAGGGAAAAAATCACTTCAACCAAGAGATCCTATCAATCACAGTGTGGTTTGCATGCTTATTTAGTTGGTTAGTAATTAAAGGCAGCTAAAAATACCAGCCATGCATGAATGGTGTGATTTTTATATCTTAGCTCCTTCCCAGAGAAGACGCAAGACCCATCAATCAAACAGTTGGTAGCTGAAGTCATTATCACTGAAATTAAGGCAATTTTATACAAATGAATATTAATGAAGTACCTAGTCAAAATTAAGGTCAGTTCTTAAAACTTGAAAAGGAATTGTGGAGAATCTAGGTTCAGGGTGCATCCACTATAAAATGACTTGAATTGCCACTCTAGGGCCGGGGATTTAGCTCAGTGGTTTTGCCGCCTGCTGCACAAGCCAAGGACCAGAGTTCGATCCCTGGTTCCAAAAAAGAAAAGAAAATGGAAAAAAAAATTGCCACTCTACTGATAAGGATTCCATCACAGTTGTGTTATTTCCTGTTTCAGAGAGAAAAGGCTTTACATCAGGGTTATAGCTTTTATTTCATGATTTCAAAATGGTGTGTAAACCTACATTTAATATAGTACAGGCTGCTCAATGAGGTACACGCCCATTGGTCCCAGGCACTATGATTTCATACATTTTTAAAAAGATATTCATAGAAATTTGCGACAAAGTATTTTTTTCTAAAATAAAGACCATATACCAAAAGATCTCCAAGGCTTTTTTTAGTCCTGTCTATTACCACAGAATTCTAAAGTCGAATGAGAACAAATCACCACAAGTACTTTGCAAAAGCAGGAGGAGAGTTTGCCACGTGAGACTTCAGAAAGCCACGAATAGGAAAATAAAAGCAGAATGCAAAGGGTCTGAATTTTCTAGGCTCGTGTACAGGTAATTTAAACTCGAAGTCCCCCAAACACCTCTACATGTGGCCACTGCACCCAGGAGTCCAGGGACAAGGACCTCCTCAGGGACCACGCTGCACCAGGAACGGGCGTGGGATGAATTGTCCCACTTCCTGTAACACGTCCAGTAGAGCAGATGAAAGAAATGAACAGGGGGAAAGAAAGCCGAAAAGGGAAGGGAGAGCGAGAGGGAGGGAGGGAAAGGAGGAAGAAGGAAGGAAGGGAGGAAGGAAGGGAGGAAGGAAGGCAGGCAG
>NW_004624738.1:4321772-4358760 GCF_000247695.1 Heterocephalus glaber | reverse complement strand
CAAATATTTGCAAAGAGTAGGGAAAAAAATTAAAGATAAGAGGAGCAAAAGAAAAAAAAAGAGAAAAAAAACAAAATAATAAAACTAATTTTGGGAATAAAAAATAACCATGAAGATGAAGGGCCTCTTTCAGGGTCTGTCTCTGCTGTCACAATAGACAAGGTGGGTAGCAGTGTGCAGATAGAAGTCAATAAGTCTCAGGAAGCTAGTCGCAGACCAGTGAGATTCAGGCAGATTTCTGGCTGCAAGACCCAAGTTGAGCTCCCTGTCCTCCTGTAGGGTTGAACTCTGCCGAGTTGTATTGCAGGTTCCAGCTGCCCTTCCCCTGAAGATAATCTTTGTCCTGATGGGAGGTGAAGATGACTCCAACTTACCCAGTACAGTGGTCTGGTGGTCTGGTGTCCTCTGCATCTTTGTAGTGTGGAACCAGGTGGCTGTACAGAGGAGCGGGGCGGGGAGGGTGGTGTCCAGTGGATTTTTGCTGGAGTGTGGGCTGATTCGGCATGTTCCACGTGACTGGTGATGATGCTACGGCGTCTGCAGACCTCTCCACTTATTAATTTACATTACTTTGGACCAGTAAGTGTGAGCCAATTTTCTTTACTATTATCAGTTTGTTTTACAGTGAAGAGCAGCAACATCTATGTTTTGCCTGTGTGGAAGTTTCTGTAATGACCACACTTTATGAGTAGTGGATCAGCTGAGGTAACAAGCACAAACATTTTTATCTTTACTAAATGCTGCCAAATTAGTCTGCAAAATAACTGTCAATTTAGCCTCATGTGCATCAAGTTGCCTTTATCCACACCATTTTTATGCAATTTAATTTCATCACATTTGCAAATTTCTGCAAATTTACTGGATATAATAATTTCATACATTGGTTTAATTGACATTTTTGCTCCAGTTGAAAATTCTAGTTTTTTTTTTTTTTGTCTTTTTGTAGTGGTTGTAATACATAAAATTGATTGTCAATATACCTGTGCGTGTGCACATACACCATTTCATTTCAATTCAGTTTTTCCTCAATATCCTTTTCCATTATGTTTTCTTTAATTTCTCTCAGTTCTCTTTTGTGTCAGCATGCTGATCAGAGCCCAAGATGAGTCACACTGCTCTCATGCACAGACGAATCTCATTTGAGAATCTCCTTCTGCCTTCTTCCTTGCAGTTATTTTCCAGCAATTTACTTTCACTTTATTTTTATATTAGAAAATAAGTTAATTTTATTCTTATTTTTAAGAAAGCCTATATAGCAAGAACATCTTTATCTTTATCATTTGCTCACCATTTTTCTTGCATTCTACTGTATCCATTTTAGTTACTTGTTGAGTTCATCCCTTTGGTAATTGTTTCCATGAGTTTGTGAATAATGGAGTGTCTCAGATTTTATTTTCTAAATATACATTTTTTCTTCTGTCCTAACTACCTGCTCCTCTTTGTTGTGGCTTGTTCTAAAGTGAAGGGTACCATACTCTTTCATTCTTTGAAGACCTTCGTAATGTCTTTTCCTCCTCCTCCTCTACTCTGTTTCCCGAAAGGTGCCTGTAGCTGTTGATCCGGGCCTCTGTCCCACGCTGGATCTTCGAGTAGAAAAGTGGAGGCGCCCACACCTCAAGGCCTGCACCCCAGGGACCCAGCCTCACAGGGGTCAGCCTGGGGTCAGCTGTTCCCTCCCTCCCTTGGGGTCTCCAGGCCTTTCCTTCATGGGCAAGGGGTCAGGAAAAGCCTCTAGAAGCCGGGCCAAGAGAGGGCCGGGGGCCTCGGGTTTGGCATCCATGGGCCTCGTGCTCTGCCCCTCTGAGGGCTGTGCGGATCGCCCACCCCAGGGACCCGTTCCTGCCTTTCCTAGAGGAGAGACCCTGGCGTCACCCGGTAGTGAAGGCCCGTCGCGGATGATTCAGCTTCATCAGCTTTGCGGTTGCCCTGGGGTTGGACGGAGCTCCCATCTGGAGCTGGCTGCAAGCTCTGTCTGGCCTCACTCCTCCACTTGTATCCCCTCTTCCTCTGCTCAGCCGCCCCTCTGCCATAAGCTAAGCAGCTTTGCTCCGCAGCCCCATTCTGCCCTAAGGTCTCTGCCCATCGTGAGCTGAAACCATAAGCAAATTAAGCTGATCCTCCTTTAAGCTGCGGGTGTTGGGTATTGTCTCAGTGACAAGAAAACTAATACAGTTGCCCAAAATCGTAGGGAGAAGAAAACCATCTACGCCTTCAAAACATTTTACCAAAACTTCATTTTCTTAGCGCTTCTTCATTTACTTCTCATTTCAATGGTAGGTGGTAACTTTGTACTCTTCTTGTGCAAACACTGGGTCTGTGAAACTTCATCCATGAAGTTCCTGTTTCCTACAAACTTCCTCTTTCTTTCCGGGTCTCACTGACTTTCTCCAGGAGGCTTCCAAAGCTACAGTTCAATCCCTCCCCCGGGGTTCATAGTCACTCCCCTCTATTCTTTTCCCCAAAGGACCAAAGTTCATGTTCTCCCTGGTCTTAATTTCAATTCCCTCTTCACTTCTGGATTAAATTCCCAGACTTTTTCCTTCAAATTCGCCTATGTATCTAAAATATTTTAGATAACATTGTGGTTAAATTTTATCTAGCTTTTAAAAAATGTTTGTTTTAGGTTTTTAGGTGAGTCTCCCAGTTAACTTAGTCTATCCATCTTCCGAAAGCCACAGCACTGCATTCAGCTGACAGTGGCAACCCCGAATGAGTGAGTTCTTTTCCTGTGAGGCTGCCATGTAGGCATTAATGTCCACATCTCACAGACAGGAGACGGATAAGGCGAGGGGAAATTACTATCTAAAGAAGACCCCACAGAGCTGGGATTGGAACCAAGTTAGTCCAACTCCAGAGCCATCTGCAGCCTCCTGAGCCGCCTCCTGCACACATCGTCAGAGTCTACAGGGGAACACAGATACTGAAGGGAGCTGGCAGCCTGCACCTCAGACAGCCCAGGTGTGTGCTGGAGTATGTGTCTGCACAGGTGTGGAAGAGAGCACTTCAGCCCGGGTTTATGGTGATCGCTGGTTCAGGCAGCCTACTCATCACTGATTTGCCTCCTTTCTCTCTGCTCACTCAACAGAGTCTAATAAACACTTTAGTTCCCTTCTGCCTGACTTTCTATTTATTCTTCATTTTCTGCCGAAAATCCCTATTAGGCTCAAGCCGTGAATGTCATAGCACGTACAATGCTTTGCAGTGCTGGGGACTCTGAACAATAGTTTTACGCTGGAGTGAAGAGGGGTGGGAGCAGGGAAGATGAGAACACCATGCAGAGACACATCACAGAGACACGAGCTTGGACCTGTGTTTCTGAGGGAGGCCGTGAGAGCTATGATACTGCACTTTGATTATTAATGAATAATCATTAATAAAGCATACTTGTGAATCTTTAAAAGCAGAACTATCATCTGAAATATGTTATTATCTTAAAGACCTATCATAAGGACAGGAGTCAGGCTAACAGGGCTACTCACTGGCACACCATAAATCTATGCTAATGTTGTAAATTTTATCATATTTCCAAGGCAGTATGTGGCCTTAGGAAACAGCCTTGCTTTGTTCATCAATCAGAATGAATCATAAATTATTACTTCTCAATGAGATCCTGGTTCCTCTTCCTCCTCCTCTGGAAAATTCAAGGTCATCTCTTGAGCTCACCATCTGTAGTTGGTACCTCCGAGAAGATTATCAAAGTGCAGCTCAGTGACTTGCACATAGTAAGTCTACAGTGAATACATCATCAGTGTTAAAGAGTCTCATCTCCTTGGAAAAATAAAAATCACACTTTCTGGCTCTTAACATCTGACCTAGCAGATGCAGTACAAGACAGAGTGCCCAGCCAGGGCCCAGAAAGGCCAGAGGAATACTCGTATACAGCCCTTCCCAACTACAGAAGGGAGAAGACAGATGTTTACCTCAGCTATGTGCCACCCCCTTATTGAAGCCAGCCAGAGCCACTCTAACTCCTACAGGGTGGACTTCTTCCTCTACTCACCTCAGTTACTCTCTCTGCACCTACTTAGAACTCAGCAGAATTTGTAACTGTTTCATTTCATTGCCTTTTCAGTTAATTTTTCAATGTCTTCCCTCCTAGACCATAAGAATGACGAGGTAAGGGACCAACTCTTCTTTATATAGCTTCAAAATGAGCAGAGACTCCATGTTTGTTTAGCAGTACAGTGTTCACTGAAATTATTCTTCCTCCTGTCTTCTTTACTAGAGAAACTAGAACAGTTATTCTGAGCAGAGAGCAGCCACTGCACTTGCCACAGTTTCATTTCCATGCTCCCCACAAGCTTCTGAGACTGCACAGCCAGGGCATCGTGTTTCTGAGAGGTGCAGGGTTGCTCTGCAGTTGAAATGCTCTTTCCATGTAAAATCTCTCCGTGCTCTCAGCTGCTCAGTGGCAGTTGAGAAGCAAGTCACTTGTGCAAACTCTGAAAGACTATTGATAAAAGAAAATGGATGACATTTGCTGCCAGCAGTTTTATTCAAAGGTATGTGCCTGAAAGTCAGAGAAAGATATCAGGAGCCACAGGAAGCATGAGATCTCTGAAGACAGTGTAGGAGAAGGGTATGCACTGAGCTGGAGCATTATTCCATGGTGCTTGGGAGAGAGCATCACAGAAGAAGGATGAGTGAATGGGAGGGTGATGGCAGCAGAGGCCAGGAGAGAGACCTCCGTACAGTGATGCTCATCTCTCAGGCTCCTGACCTTGGATCTTCCCATGGCTTCTGTGCCAGTCCAAGAGTAAATAGAACTGAGATCCATGCACTGCTATCAAGAAATCAACCAATAACAAACATTGGCAGGGCTGTGGGGAGAATGAAACCCTTCTCCACTGCTGGTGGGAGTGCAGACTGGTGCAGCCCCTGTGGAAATCAGTGTGGAGATACCTCAAAGAACTAGGACTGGAAGTCCCATTTGACCCAGCTATCCCCCTGCTGGGGATCTTCCCCAAAGAATTAAAAGAATCTTACCACAGTGATATATGTGCACCTATGTTCATAGCAGCACAGTTTGTAATAGCTAAAGCTTGGAAGCAGCCCAAATGCCCATCAACTGGAGACTGGATAAAGAAAATGTGGTGTTGGTTTTTTTTAATAAAATGGAGTACTACTCAGCCATAAAGAACAAGAAACTAGAGACATTTATAGCTAAATGGATGCACAATGAGGCCATACTCTTAAGTGAAATAAATAGGACACACATGTGTAAATACGGAATAGTTTCTCTAGTGTGAGAAACTGAAAGTGTAAATAAAGATTAAAATGAACAATTGATAATTTGAAATAGGAAGAAAAAGTCCAAAGGGGTAGGAGAAGTAGGAGGGGAAGGGGAAAGGAAAGAAGGGAATGGAAAAATTATGAGAAAAGAAAAAAATGGAAACGAAGTCTATGTAAATAGGGAAGGGTGGCGGGGTGAAGGGTGCACAGGTAATGGGGAAAAATAAGAACCAAGATAGATCATGTACGGGTACAAGCACCCAATGATAAGTGTAAATGTATTGTATACCTAAAATGTACCAATAAAAGAATTTAAGAGAAAAAAAAAGAACTGAGACCCATGGAGCATTGCAAACAGTCCTCGTGATGGGTTGGAGAACGAGTTAAGTAGGATACAGTGAATAAATGTGATCAAGCTTGCAGCTAGTTTGACAAGAGATATAGTAAAGTAGATAAATAAAAGATTTCTAGGAAGAATACTGGCTCGAGGAAGGGAAGAAAATTGCCCTAGATTTTGCTACATTTCAGCTGAGGTTTCATGGAAAGAAATTCACTGGAGAAATTAGCTGAGTCCCAATCAGTGTTCTAATGTAGCCGTTTCGAGTGCTTCACGCTGCTTCAGTGCGCAGGTAATTACTTTTCATCAACCTGCAATTCGCCAGTACTTTCAACTGGAAAAGCCAGGCTTCCCTTCCCCGCCTTAGAAGGTAGTTTCAAAGTTGTGTTGACCTAGTTTGGTGTTGTCTTGCACTTCAGTGCAGGTGCCTGGGTAAGAGAGTCCTGCATGTTTATCTCCAGTTGCTTTCCTGGCTATTTTAAACGTGTACCGTTGCGACATGGATGGATAAATAGATGAATGGATGTAGACGAGCAAGCACTATAAATGGGAAAATGGATGAAAGAATGCTGTGAACCAGGAATAACTTCACTTCTCACGTCCATTCATTCAACAAACATGGAAAGCTGAGTATTTTCCTTTTCCTTTCCTTAAAATTTAAAATAAGCAGTTTATCAGTCAATGGCTCCATTTGAGAATCCATTCGGAGTGATACAGATCAAGGAGCTGATTGATTATTGGAGCTGATTATGAGGTTGCAGTAGGGTCACACAAGCTACGTGTGGCTGTCGCTTTTCTCTGCAGTGCTGCGGCCTCAAATCTACTGGCCAGGAATCAGAAAAACAAGGTGGATCTGAAGCTCGGGGTGGGGGAGAGGCAAATGGGAAGAGAGAGTTCGCGGGAGCCCATGGTGATGAACGGGCCACCACGGACTTCTAAGCGCTCCGGCCCTCAGCCTTCATTGTGGCCTCTTCCTTTGTGGAGCTAAATGACAGCTGACACAGTGGCTGCTGGAGGAGTTGCAAGTACGAATGCTAGCTGGCCAGCGAGGGGAGCCTCAGACCCGAGCGGCCTGTTTTAACCTCCTCGGCAGCTCCAGAGCCTGAGTTCATATTCGGAACCCAAAAACTGCTCGCGGAGCTTGGACTCCTGCACTGAGAAGAAAAGGCAGCAATGGAGACAGAAGTCCCGGTGAGAGCAGGCAGGGCGACGCTGAGCTTGGGAAATAAATCTCGGGGTGCACGGAAGCCCGGACACCTGCTCCTGTTCTCTGAACATTTACCTCTTTATATCGCGCAAGCCAAAGTATCTCTTCTTAGGTTTCAGCTAGCTCAACTTGGATTTCTTCTTTTTGAAATTTCAAGAGATCTGATCAATGCACGCGCGCTGCCTAAGTTGGAGTCACAGGATGCAATGTATGTTGGAGACAGGTAATTCCTTCAGAAAAGGTAGTGCCTAACAATTGGCATGCTGAAGACAATGGATTCGTGAACTAATGAAAGGTTTAATGCTAAAAATCATCATGGCGATCATAGGAGTGGAAAGTGCAAGGCAGTTACTACTGGCTGTATCCCCTAAGCTCTATTTTTGAGTTAAAAGCCCATGAGTTAGACCTTCTGGAACAATTTTCTTATCACTTTCTTATCATTTTCTTCTTATCACACCATTTTAATTTTTCCAACAGCCTGAACACCAAGGCATTTGTGACCAGACTATATGTTTGTTTTCTTATAAATGCTCACCAAAGTGCCTAATACTACTGTAGGCCAACGATTAGAATAAATTAAAGTGAAATTAATCTAATTAAATAATTTAGTAATGAACACCCATTCATTTTTGCTATCAGCTTTGACAGTCCAGGATTATACAGTGCTGGGGGGAAAATGAAGTCACAGAAATTATTAAGTTCTTATATTCATTTCCTGAATTTAATTTCAACATTCTTACATGCTGCTCTTCTGTCAGGATGTTTTGAGTTCCATGATGTTCCTTTCTGGAGACAGGCTCTAGCAGCTCTGACCATTGGTGTCTCACTTTGGTGATTCATTGAGGCAAAGAATGCCCTCTCTGGGTATTTTCTCAGCACCTCATAGAAGAGTCCCCAACCCAGATTCCAGCTGTACTGCTTAGATTTTCTGGCTGCATGCAGTTGGAAATACAGATGTACAAAAGTTCTGGGCTGACAGAGCTTCCCACATAGAAATGTACAAAGACTGCCCTGTGTGTGAGGAAATCAAGGAAAATCACAGGTATGACATCTATACCGCTCTCCCATGAAGTTTCCTGTGTGGCTATTTAATTGCTTTTCTCCTCTGTGTCACTTACTTACACATCTGAAGATTTGATTCACAGTGGCCTTACCAAGTAGAGACTTAATTGTCTTATATCACAAAGTCTACAAGCAAGGAACTTTTGATGCTAGAATTCCACTGCACCTCAACTCATGATTCCATCAACTTTTGTTTTATTACTGATAATTAAGGTTTCAGGATGGCGACTACAATGTCAGAATTCCTGAGTATGTCAGAGTGTGATTGGAAGTGCTAAGAAGGCATCCACTAGGGACACCAGCAGACCTTCCACCTCAGTGGGAAGAGTCAATCACATGGCCACTCTGAGCATAAGGCCAGAGGAGGCCAGGAAAATCAAAAGGTAAATGCACCCTCGGCAGGCAACTAATGACTTCAGCTATATTCACATACACAATTACAGGTTCTTCACTGGGAGAAATTAAGTTGAGTTGTTCTTTCACATTCTCTTTTACTTATTTTTTAAAATATAGCTTCATTTGCCTTCCTTCATCACAACTGGGAAGAAATTGTCCTGTGACCCTTGGTGACTCATTTCAATTCAAAATAAATCAGCACTAGACATAAAGTAAAGGATAAAATTTAATACTTTAAATTGAAAATCAGGCTAATATACATACTGCCCAAACAAGATTAGCCAAATAGACTGGCAAAGCTGAAACAAACAAGAACAACAAAACGCCCAGGTGAGTATAAAATTGATAATTTTTTAATGTTTATATGCAAAATTCTTTGTAAGTATCCAAGCAGAGAAAACAAATCTTACCTAAAAAAGAAATGTGTTGGTAGGGATGATTTTAAAGGCTGTTGGAAGAATACCAAGAGATTTTTGAAGGGTAAAGAAGGGTAGAGTTCTATAAATATTCTTTCTCTTGATATGAATACATATAGAAATATAAGTATGCATGTTTAAAAAGTAAAAGAAGTAACTACCACAATCAAAATATGATGTTGCAGAAGAGAAAATAGGAAGAGCAAAATTTCAGCAAACTATGGTAAAGGAATCTTCTTAAGCATAGAAAAGGAAAGTGAAATCGGAGTTAGACTTGGACTTCCAATGGGAGATAGTTGTTTCTGTGAAGAACAACCAGTAAATTTGGACCCAACAGGCGAAAATCCCTGGAAGACTGAAGCAGGAGGACTGCAAGCTGGAGCCCAGCCTGGGCAATTTAGCGACTTAGCAAGAGTTTATCTCAAATGTAGAAAGAAATGTAAAGGGCTGGAGACCTAGCTCCCTGGGAAGACCCTGAGTGTAGCAAAAAGCGACGAAGTCATCCAGATGAAGCCTGTGAGGTAAGACCAGCACCTGAGGGCCCAAGAGCAAAGCAGTGGATGCAGAGGGACAGGTCCATGCTCTGCAAGCCACTTCTCTCCTCGGGATCTGTTCTAATTCTTGGGTTAAGAGGATGGCCAAGAAGTCAGAGGAAACAGGTTGGCATCTACCTGTCTCACACATAGGGGAGTTAACATTGAAGTTGGAGCCAGAGGACAGCCTGGTGAGAGGAGCCATGGTTCCAGAAAGGGCAGGTGGAGACACCGCCAGGGTGGTGGTCCTCATTCATGAGTATTTGCCGAATTTTAGGGTGTGTAATGTAGAAGCTGAGGCTAAACAGAAAGCAGTGAAATCCAGAGCTGAGTTATGGGCAATGACTTTGTACTGAGGACACAAACTGAAGTCCAGCACCTGCCAAAAATAGACATCCTAGGTAGCAGCTCAGTCTCTCAGTGGGGAGCCAGGAAAGCTACACCCCAGAAACAAACAGGAGCCAAATTCAGCCAAACTGTTCAACCTAGTCACACGTGGTGGCTGACTGGAATAAGGGAAGATATGGTGTGTTTCTATTTATGCCTACAGCACAATATAGTACACGCCTCTCTCCACAAATATACAGTGTCAATAATTCAGTAAAAATGTGACAAGCGTGCTAACAATCTATGTCTGTATATCTACCCTGTGACACTGTCTTTGTACACCCAAAAGCAATGTGCCCTGCAAGATGTCTGCATTAGTGCTCATGCCCTTGTCATAGAAACTGGGAAAAATGGGGGAAAAAAACCAGATGAATCTGTTTCAACAATGGAATGGATAAACACATTGTGCCATAGTCAGACTATTAAACAGTGTACAGTAAAAAAAAGAAGAAAAAACCTACAATCTTCTTGCTATATCATGCCTGAATCTCTCAAAAAGAAAAATGAATAAAATAACCCCAATGCAATTGCATGTTGTGTGATTCCTTTCACATAAACTTCGAAAACAGTGCAACTGGTCTCTGCTGACACTATTGTGGACAGCTGCAGTCAGAGGACACAATGCTTGGGATACTTCAGGAGATTCCACTAAGCAACCTGTGTAACATGCTGGTAGTTACATGGGCATAGTCACTTCGAAAATGTCACTGTGTTGTATATTAACATGTGTACGGCTTTAAGTGTTTTTATTAATAGTTAAAAACAAAGTTTGAACAAATAAAACCACCACATTCATTACTACAATTAATGAAAACAGGTTTTAATCATCCTAATTGGGCCAAATGTTATTTACTAAAACATTCAGTTGACAACTATTACAAAATCAAAACAACATAGAACAAAAATAAAGAGATGGGTTAATAATGTTAAAGCAGAGATAATTATAGTAAAAACAATAGTAAAATCATGAAAAAGGCATTAACTCTGAAAACAGAAATTACTAACTATATAGGGCAATTCACAATAAAGATTTCCCTGTCATGGGATTCTGAATTCACTAATTCCAAAGTCAGATGGTCAAATAGTAGCATAAAAAATAATCATAGACTGGGTGACAAACTAATACATACTGTCACATATTTTGTGGCTTAATTAGATCAAAATAATGGATATAGTATTAGAGTAAGACAATTAATGTATTAAATGAAGTAGATGTACATATCAAAATTTGTCCATTATGTGAAACATGTTTTCCTGTGTTTTAATATACCTACAAACAAAATATGTTATAAATTCTCTAACACAATGTAATAAACCAGAAATTTACTGCAAAATGATCTTTGAAAGCTAATCTAATTACTTGTAAATAAAAACAATCTCTGCTAAATAGTCTTCAGATCAAAAACAAAATCAAAGCTCCTGTTACAAGTTATTAAAATCAACTACAATAAGATTTTTATGTATCTTATTAATCTCATTGCTGCTATTTAGTCTCTTACAGGTGTGGTGGACTCTATATAAAGAGAAAAATTCATTTACTGAATTATATTTTTCATTAAATAAGAAAGAATGAAATTAAATGAAATAAATTTTCAACTCCCAAAACCAGGAAAGTTGCATCAAAATAAACTTAATAAATTAGTAAACATTAAACTAAAATATATTATTAAATGGCTCTGAAAACTTTTTTAAACAAAAACAATCAATAATATCTATGCAATCCTATCAAATATGGTAATAAAAGTACATAGATATGCAATATGATAAATGTTAAAAGGGCATAAATATCAGTTACTGAAGAGAGTGCTTGACGAAACCACTTATTCTCAGGATGCAGAATTGTTAAGAGCTTTTCTTTTTTTCTTCAATATGATTGAACTGCACTAGGCTTAGTGGTTTTCTAGAACCAAGAAAAGGATCACCTTTCTCATATATAGTGCTGCTGTAGATTTTTCCTTAGTGTTATTTTCTATTAATAATTTAATGGAAGTGTGTTTGTTTGCTGTTTTAGGTTGTGCTGTCACCACTGCGAGACCTTTTGTCCCTTCTCTGTTCATTTTCAAAGGAAGTTAAAAGCTTTTGAGACTACAGCACTACAAAATCAATATACTGCTTTATTAGAAGTCAACTGTGTGCCTGATACAATGCAGAGTTTCCTAAGAGGAGTTGGCCACACTGGCCTAATCTCAGGGCCGCACAACTTCCCCTTCAGCCTTGGTCCCCATCTTATTGCTAGGCACTTCCTGGAGCACAGGATCCCAATACCCCTACCCTGGGAGAGAGGCTAAAGGGAACAAAGGAGCGAGCCGTTCATCCTAGTGCTGAGCCTTGAGCTAAACAAGTGAAAGGGGATAAGTGAAAGTGTGCCCTTTAACATACACTGGCCTTGCTTAGTTAGGGTGAGCAGAGCTTTCCCAGCATCCGGAAACCTAACCAATCAGATAAGCAACGCCACGGCAGTAAGGTAGAAGAGTGCAGCAGCTTTCAGCTGCAGGGCTGTCTTCCTCAGAGGAGTGTGCCTGAGGCGAGAAAGGTTACAAATCAGCTCGGAAATAAATGTGTACTATTTTCCTCAGCATCCAGAGACTCTGTGTCAAGAGCAGGAATGAAACACTGGCCATAGCATAGTTAAAGATGTGATTGTGGATTTGCATGTGCTTCTCCTGATGATTTACAGTTTATGCATAATCAACCTGATTTGACTAATATCATAAATGGTTCCTAATGATTGCTTAAATGAGGACAGCTCTACTGTGAGAGCACTTTATAAAAGCAAATTTCCTCAGAATAGACAGTGCCTTGAGGACTGTATTTTTCTAAGCCTTCATACAGAGGGGTGAGTGAAACATACTGTATTTTTTACGTATAATTGTGAAAAACAATTAGTTCTTTCAGTAAATAAAAAAGCATCTCCAAAAGAGATTCTTTAGAAAATAGTTTATCAAGCAAAGCCTGGGAGAATTGTATGGAAATAACTGTTGAGGGGGACCTAGAGACATTTTTTCTGCCACCAATTAGGAAAACAGTACACTTAACCCTTGGTCTTTACCATTTGTGAGGTGAGATTATTGCTATTCTATTCTATTCTATTCTATTCTATTCTATTCTATTCTATTCTATTCTATTCCATTCCATTCTATTCCATTCCCCCAGAGATTTGCTGGGACCCCAAGTGCTGAAATTATGAAAATGAATGAAAACCCTGAAGTTTGTCAGAGACAGGCCCATAAGCATGTGTAATTCACTTTGCAGTTTCCCCTACTGAGACTTTATTGCAGGGATTTAAAAATATCAGTGAGAATTCTGGCATGTGGAGTCATCAACCAGAAATAGCTTTGCATCAAATCCCCAAATGGTCTTTCTGATTGTCAGCTATGCCCAGAGCAGCATTTCCTGTTTCTTAGACTTGCTCTACTCTCTGTATAAAGGAGGCAACACTTTTAAATAAAACTCGGAAAGGTGATAGATCTTAATGTGGACTCAGTTCCTTATCAGTCAGGATCCCAGTACTATAGATAGATAATGAGTTGCAAAGGGCTTCCTGGCTACAGTTGCTAAATGTAGAATATAAAATCTTAGTACTAAATAGCAACCATCTTTTTGGTTAACTGTCTTGTTTTACAGAAAAGTAACAGATTTAAGAAATTTAGGTATCTTGACAAAAGCTATAGAACTAAAAGAGACCTTCAGAATTGACTCACAAAATATTTATTGTATCAATGATTTAATATGCTCAGCATGATTATTTTATTAATTTAATATATCATAATTCTTTGCTTGATTGTTGCTGAATTTTTCTGAAAATCTCTGGAAAATGATTGATATATCAGAAAATTTAAGGTAGATACTCTCTACATTTTCAAGAGAAGGTTGAGCCTGGACAGACTGTTGACCCTCCATATCTGTGGGTTTCACATCCACTGAGGCAATCAACTGTGGATCAAAGGTATTCTTAAATAAAACCTCTTTGTACTGAACATTTTCAGATTCTCTGGGTCACCATTCCCTCTATAATACAGTATGGCCAAAGTTTATATAGTATTTACACCTGCATTAGTCACTATGAGTGATGTAGAGATGATTTAAAGTATATAGAGATTTTATGCAAATGCTACACTATTTTACCTGAGGAACTTGGTTACGCACTGGTTTGGTACTTGTGAGGTATCTCAGAACCAATCCCTCACAGGTACTGCATATTCTGTATCTGACTGGTAAGTTCTTGCTGGGTATGTCAAAGATGTGAAAATCAAGGTGACAGTATGCACTGGTGAATTTTGTGAGGAAAAACATCAGGTCACACTGAATTTGTTTTTTCATTACCTAGATAAAAGCTATTGGAATGGCCATTCCTTGGATTTAGAAAAGCATTTTAGAAGATAAACTTGAGTCATTTGTAAGAAAGTGAATGTAACTTGTGACCATAATGTTAAATGAAATAGATTAGACACACAAGCTTAAATATCGCATGGTTTCTCTTGTATGAGAAACTCAAAGTATAAGTAAAGAGCAAACTAAAAGATAATAGGAAGTAGGGAGATAATTCTTTCTCAAAGGAGAAGGGGAGAAAAGGATGGAGGGAGAGGGAAAAGAAAGGGGAGAGAAAAAGAATTAAGGTGTGTTATTTACAAATACTAGTGCCACATAAGGAATGTAAGCATTATGTACGGTCAACATCTACAAAAAAAGACAGGGGATGGAGATGAATGGAGAGGGGAGGGGAGGAAGTGGGATGAAGAAAAGGAATTAAAATATATAGTGCATACGTACTGATTCCCCACAAGAAATTTAACATCATCTAGTACTGTTGCAGAATTTAAGAGCTAGGAGAGACCAACAGGTGAAACGGGAAGATTTCTTGAGGTATGCACTGGCCTAGAAGATTCGTGTCCAAAGGCTGAGCCCAGGACAAAGGAGAGGCTCTGGTTTTATACATGTGGCCCAAGGGGTTGGTCTTCCTAGTGGAGAGAAATTGGTGGGTGGGTAAGCGGGTTTTCAGAAGCAGGACAAAGGCAGTTAATCAAGTAGTGACAGTTTGCCAATTCAGCATATCTTGGTGGAAAAACTGGATCTTATAGAAGTGAGGGGTCATAAAACCATAATTACAGGAACAAAATTAACAACAGCCATAGGGAGTGAAGACGTCTGAGGAGGAACGGCTTAAGGTTGGGGAGATTTGCTTTTCCTTTTTTTAAGTTCTGCTTCACTAAAAAATTGTGCTAATAAATTTTGTTTGTTTTACCTATTATATTTCCTTGGTAGTATAACAAAATGCCAAAGCACATATATGATTTGAACTCTTTTATAGCTGCTTGAACTACATGTACAAGTTGGGCTCACTTCCTGCTTCATGTCTGCCTCAACAATATCTTGGGTGACCTGAGGCTGGATTCCTCCCTTGGTTCAACATTTGTAGCCCACTGACTCCCCAAATGTAGAATACGTTTTTGTCAAATGGAGTACTTAGTAAAGTTGGATGAGAGTACTGAAAAAAATCAGAGTTCAAAATGACCTTAAAAGCATGTAACTTCTAAGCCAGTAAAATGAAATCTCACACTGATAAATGGTTTAAATTTCATATTTTGGCTCAAAAGTTGGTTTGCATCATTTTAGAATGATGGAAACCATAGATTTGTGAAGGTTTTATTTTAAAATAGGCTCAATGATGAATGCTAAAGGGGCATAAATGGTAATATAAGATATCATGAACCTATTACTTGTAGCAATGAATTCATATGAATTTATACATAAAATGTTACTAGGTCACAGGAAGTCTGAGGTTCAGACCTGCATTGTGAGCTTCAGTTTACAGGTTATGTTTTTAGTGCATCAAAAAGCAAGCCACAGAGAAGGAAGGGACAGCCGGATATGGACGAGACTGTGGAGTCAGTGAGTCTAGACACTCATGAACTAGCTGTGGCTGAAGGAAATTCAGTCATTTCTCAAAGACTGTTCCATATGCTAAGTACATAAGATGATGAAAATACAGAGGAATTAGCCTCAGTTGCATGAGAACCAAGACATAAATACTACGCCACTGGGCACTTTGATCAGTTGCTGGTTTCAGCCCCTGTGGGGTATCCTGGAGACAATACACATGCATACGGACAGACTCCTGTAAGTGACAAGTAAGTTCTTGCTGATTGCATCAAAGATGTGAAAATGCTTCTGATACTCTGTACAAGTCCACAGTGAGCAGTGGGAGCACCGAGACAGGAATAATTCTTCATGGGGAGAGCAGCAGGTAAGGCAGTTGAGACGGCTCAAAATTGGGACTGTTTAGTTTGGAAATCAATGCTATGTAAAAGAGCTATCTAAATTAGCTTGTCAGTGCCTTTGCCTTCCTACAGCTATGGTATATTCACTTCACTTCTAGACTTGTGCTTACCCTCGCTGAAATGTCCCCTCTCCTAATTTCTACTTACCCTTCAAGATTTTGTTGCAAACCTAGCTCCCTCTTCATACTAACTCACAGGTTATGCCTAAGCTGGCCTGAGGAGCAGTTGCTTCTACAGCAATTGTTTCATTTGTCACCATCAAATGCCTATATCATAACCTATTTGTTGACTTGGTATTATTTGCCCTTTTGAACAGAGGCGAACTGTATTTTGCCATGCTCTGTACCAGAATGAGCATGCCTAGGCTTGATAAAGATCTTGGAAAAAGCAAATTAGTCCATTTTTTATAAAGACCCCATGTCTGTAGGAGCTGACAAAGTCCCTCTTTCGTCTTTTGATTTTGTTATCTCAGAAAGCAGATTTCTTTCTGAGAAACAAACCTCAACTTCTAACCCTTCAGGGGCTGAGTAAAAAGCAGCTCTCATCTCTGGTGAGGCTGCAGGGTGAGACAAAGTTCTGGTGCCCAAAGGTGGTCCTGGATCAGGCACAGCCTCTGTCTCAGTTGTGTGATTTTGTTCTTAGTCTCAGAGAGCACATAGCTCTGAGTCCTGTATCGTGACACTTGTCCAGGTAACTTGCTTTATCTATATCCTCTTTTTGATTCATCCATTGCAAAGCTGCTAAAGGCCTCAGGCAGGGGCAGGGGCTGTTCACCCTTGATGCTGCACATCCCAGCTGGTTCCTTCCTCCTGAAAACAAGCCCTTCCTGTCAGACTTGCCTTCCTCTTGTTACAAATAAGGCTGGTGAATAGACCCTGCCCAGGGAACGATCAGCAGGCTGGTGATTGCTTTGAAAGCAATATTATACTACTACAGTATCTCATTACAACACCTTTTCTGGGAGCTAGAGGTTTCTTCCCAATCCAAATGGAGATTGTGGTGTTCATTACGTGTTCAAAAGCACTGCTACTCGGCACCATAAAATGGCCTGAGGAGAGAGAATCTTTTGACCTTTGTAATTGCTACAATATTATGGAGGGTTCTTTCTCCATTTGAGCAGAGCAATAAATATTGCAGAGCTGCACTTTTTTCCTAAAGTGCAATTAAAATACATAAAAAACCTTTAGAAACCATGTCGGCAGTGCCACGCTGTCCACCCTCTGGGAGGAGGCACTTATTGGGTGGGGGGCGGGGGTCTGCCCCGCAGGTGGCAGCACTCCCGGTCCATTTGGGACCGTCTCCAACAACTGGCTGGGGGCCCTGGAGTTGCACAAGGAGCTCATCCCGGACCCGGCTCTGGGTTTCAGACTCATTAAGACTGTCTTGTCAGGGTAGGTATGTGATCATTTTCTGGGCTGCAAACTAAGCCCTATAAATTGCTGAACTCGGCTTTAAAAAGTTAATTACCAAATCTGGTGCATGTTGTGCAGAAAAAGGACAGAAACTACAAATTAATGTGCAGACCAGCAGTTTTTTTAAATTAACTTGAAAAATATAAATAAACCACTGCCACTGCTTGCTCCGGAACCCAGCTTTGATTCACTGCCGAGTTCCTATTTCTTTTCTATTTTTCAGCCGGTTTTCCTGTTCTGCTCACAGGTGCCTGTGATGATGTGCTTCTGAACAGGTGTGAGAGGCTTTTCTAGACACAGGAAAAACTTCCACATCAAGCTACAGGCAACGATCTTTCAGCAGAAAGACACATGGAGTGCCCACTTTATAAATCTTCCTGATGGAGCTTCTTTAATGACAGATACTCTTCGGTGCACTTTGGAGTTTTTGCTTTGCTAAACTGGTGGCATAAAACGTGATGCTGTAGCACACACACCAAGCCCAGCCATGCATCTGTGCCTGGTACACTGGGAGCTGTGGCAAGAGGCAAGGTAGGTGTTGTGACCATAGCTCTTCTGCACTGGGGCAACTTGGAAAGGCACCTGCGAGCCACCCCGGCCAGTTTGTTTCCTCTCACCGTGGTCCAGGTTTGGACGAGCAGAGGAGGAAGTGAGTCCTGCTCTGTTGAGTTTGTCTCCTTTGTCTTCATCTGTTGAAGATAAATATGATTCCTTCAACCAGGTGTATCTGAACAGTGCTAGCTCTAAGTTTAAGCAAATTTATGAAAGCAGAGCTGGGTCAAAGTTACAGTAGAGTGTAAACTGTATCAGTGGAAACTTTTTCTCCTATTCTTGACCTTTGTGGTGCCTAGCATAGTGCCTAGAATCAAAACTTAGGGCTGGTTCTTAGTCCTTTTTAGGAATAAGAGAAATATCAAGACAGACACAGTCAATTCACTTTCAAGGATATTTAATGAGACACAATGTTTAAAGCCTGGTGTGCAAATGTGATAATATCTTAAGAACGTAGCATAGGCTCTCCACATCCAGGATTCCAAATAGCATTTTTTAAAAGCAGTTTTTTACTGGGAATATCCAGACAATTTTTGCCATTATTCCCTAAATAACAGAACAAATAAACTCTTTATACAGTATTTATATTGTATTCAATATTCTAAATAATCAAGAGATGATTTAAAATATACGGGAGAATTGCGTAGGATGTATGAAGATACTTCTATATAAAGGACTTGATGAGCCTCAGATTTTTGTATGCACAGGGATCCTGGCACCATTTCTCCACATATAATGAGGGACAATGTTATACACCAAGGGCTCTGTGGACCATGAGGATGGAGTACCTTCTGGATAAGGTAGTGTTTAAACAAATGCTGAAGAAACAATCTGAGGGATTTCACATTCTTAATCTATTTGTTTCACATTTTAGAACGTTTTTCAGAAAGCTACTCTGTTCCTAATTCTTCCAGCCAAAGAGAACAAGCATCTCCAGAATGCCTACTGGGAGGCAGGTGCATGCTAAGTACTTCGAATTGCTGTGTGCAATCCTTCTATGTTGTTTGTAGATATAGTCCACATGAGCATAATTAGACCAATTTAATAGATATAGAAATTGAGGCTGAAGAAATGTAGGTCATTTCCCAAAAGCAACATAGTTGAAAGGAACAAACTAAGGCTTCCAATCTAATTACATCAAACACCAAACCCTTGATGCAACCATACCATGCTATGCAACTGAAGGCCAAGAGCAATAAAATCATGTCTTCTTTGCCAGGAAAAAAATATATAATCATTTAATCTTCACTCCTGATTCTCCAAGTGCTATATTCATATATAGGTGCTTTGAAAAAGGAATCAATGCCTAGCCATGACTTTTATTTGCTTTATTAAAAATTAGAAAAAAAAGGAGAGCCTAGAAAATGACCCATTACAACCACCTCCTCCTGTCTTCTTCAATTTATCCTGGAAAGACTTTCCAGTTGGCTAATGGTTACAACATCAATAAAATAACTTCTCTCTTTCCTCATTAAACTAAAGGAAAAAAAATCAACTGATGCACTGCCTGCTTGTTGACTGGTGGTTCATTACAGAGGCTAATAAGAGAAAATACATTCTCATATACTGATCATTGGAGCTCAGAGAATTTGAGGAGAACCACCTGCTGAGTAAGTATCCATTTTCACTCTGACTTTGTATGTATTAGTCTGGTCAATTTCCCCAAGCCAGCCTGATTAGGAAAGTTTTAGTAAAACAAATGGAGATGAGACTTAAAGTTAGTAGTGTAAAACAGAAGCTGTGCCTGAACTATGCACACAATCTTTGCCCTTGGCCAGACGTGCTGACCACTTGGTGGAGGTCTGTAATGGAGACTGCAATGTATTCAATAGAATCCTAAGCTTTTCCTTTGGGCACATAGCTGGACTACATTTCCCAGTGACCCCTGCAACCAGCTGCCATCTTTCTTCCATCTTTCTGAGGAAAATGATTTTAGCTACCTTCAAATTGCCACAATGAAACATGCACAATTCATATATTTGATATGAACATCTCTCTCTCTCTCTCTCTCTCTCTTTGGCTCATAGTAATTTCTAAACTAAATGTAGGAAATATTTTTACTGAAAAATAACTTCTGAATAACTTTATGGACAACGCTGCTTCATATTGCCAAATAAACTCACTAATAAGACTGGTGCAAACACTGTGGAAATCAGTATGGAGATACCTCAAAGAACTAGGGCTAGAGGTCCTTTTTGACCCAGCTATTCCCCTGCTGGGGATCTTCTCAAAAGAATTAAAAGAATCATACTGCAGTGATATATGTACACTCATGTTTATAGCAGCACAGTTTGTAATAGCTAAAGCTTGGAAACAGCCCAAGTGCCCATCAACTGGAATCTGGATAAAGAAGATGTGGGTTTTTTTATAAAATGGAGTACTACTCAGCCATAAAGAAAGAGAAACTAGAGACATTTATAGCTAAATGGATGCATATTGAGGCCATCCTCCTAAGTGAAATAAATAGGACACACATATTAAATACTGAATAGTTTCTATAGTGTGAGAAACTGAAAGAGTAAATAAGGTTTAAAATGATTACAATGAATAATTGATAATTTGAAATAGGAGAAGGTCCAAAGGTGTAGGGGTGGGAGGAGGGGAAGGGGAAAGGAAAGAAGGGAAAAGAAAAATTATGAGAAAAGAAAAAAAATGGAAACAAACTCTATTTAAATAGGGAAGGGTGGAGGGGTGAAGGGTGCACAGGTATGGGGAAAAAATAAGAACCAAGATTCATCATGTTCCAGTACAAGCATCCAATGATAAATGTAAATGTATTGTATACCTAAAATGTACCAATAAAAGAATTCAAAAGAAAAAAAGAGACTTTCAATGAGCCAGAAGTAAATTTTTATGTCTTACATGCTTCAGATGTCAAGGATTACCTGCTAACCACAGATAATGCTGATTTAACCTAATATATATGGCTTAATAGCTATTTCTGAGACACATGATTTTTATTTTTAGAAAAAATCATAGAGTATTTATGCAATCACATTTCAAACTGCATGTATTAAAATCCTGAAATAAATATATCACTCTACATATCTATCTAATTATTGTTTATAGGTTTGTTTCTTAATAAAGAGAAATTGACATTTGTACACAAATTTGATAGGAAGCTTATTATATAATAGGTTGCAATACATGTTCCATGGTCTTAATGGAAATGAAAACTTAACCAAATTGAATACAGATACCTGGAAGATTTATTTAAAAATCATTTACTGTCACATCAAGAAGAACTTCCAGATATAATGTAATTTATAAATACCAGAACACAAGAGAGCAACTAAGTAAAATAAATAAGGGAAGAGAAATAGGATCACTTTACAGGTATATTTCTGGAATTCTCCATTATCTTAGTAACTTTTTTATCAATGCGATAAAATGCCATACATCTCCAAATTACACAAAGAGAGGTTTACTTGAGCTCACAGTTTGTAGAGGTTTCAGTTTGTAGTTGGCCAGCTCCAAGGCAGGGTGTCATGGTAGAAAGACATAGCAGAGGAGACACAGCTTAGGGCATGGAGCTGGAAAGCATAGAGGGATCAAGGGAGGAGGAAAGGGAACAGACCCTTCTAGGCCATTCCTCAGTGACCCACCTCCTCCAACCAAACTTCAGCTCCCAAATTACATTTAGCTATAAACTCATCAGTGGACTAACACTGATGAGTATAATGACCCTATCCATGATCCAACCTTCACCATGCCCCACCTATCTGTGGGAGACATGTAGATATAAACCATGACATCCATAAAAATTTCTTTTGAAGATTGAAGTAGAAATCTATTCGAATTGAGTTAGGATAAAGTCAAGAAAAGAAACTTTAAATTTGATAAGAAGTATCATTGCAGACTCAAATTCCTTGTAGAAAACAAACACCTCAAGATTGAGAATATGTTTAATTCAACAAAAAAATTGAGAGAAGACATTAAAGCCACTTTACAAAAGTTGAGCATGAAAAATATCTAAGATATGACAACAGAGCTTCACAATTCTATACAAAGGTAGGCATAGGTAAGAAAATTTCAGTACTGTATAGTAAGGACAACCCAGAGAGATGTGTATAGGATGCAACAGAAATTTCACAGGATACTAACAGAAGAGATGGCAGCACAGTTGAATCTTAACAAGCAGGAACTTGTGTCTTGAGTAAGTGTAAACCAGCAGCAAACAATGGTAGGAAGATAGCAAACTAGGTCTATTTCTCTCTGATTTCATTTTTAACCCAGGCCCATTACAGTTCAAAAAAGTTACATGTACAAATTCATTTTATAGTTTTTATTAAGGATAAATCTATAAAACAGTTGAAAACATGAAAAAGTACCCCCAATCAGATCAAGTTAAAATCTTCCTAAAAGGTAAAAATCAGATAATATCTGATCTATAGGGAAACATAATAAAATTGAAAGCCCAAAACATATAGAAGAAAATAGGCACTGTTAAAGTTTGAACTCAGAGTGGAGTGGAGTCTGCTTGGAGCTTCAAGGAAAGGAACTGCCATAATTACATGCAGCTTACCTGAGACAGATTCTAGATATGAACAGTTCAGTCCCAGATGGCTCCTTGAATTCACCACAGTACGACAGACCTTCAAGTGCTCATGGCTTCCTTCCTCTACTCATGGAAAAGTCCCACATTATCCTGTTCACTCCAAGCACTGTTTTGTCACATAACAATTCCCAAGTGGAGCAGAGAAATTTCTTCTTCATATGTAAGGTAGATCTTTCTTTTACACTGAAAGGAAAAGGAGGGCTGGGGATTTAGCTCAGTGGTGCTGTCACCTGCCTCGCAGACTCAAGGTCCCAAGTAAAGGAAACTCCTCCCAGGAGATGTCAGTATACTTTCCCTTAGTTTGTATATTCTTTACAGCCAGATATGTGCTGAAGCTCACATCTTGGCTAGGAACAGATAGTCAACAGAGCCTACCATGATTAGTACATTAAAACTGTGGGGCTAGACTCCCAAATTGAACTCCTCAAACTTAATATCCTCATAGTATGAAATAAAGGGAACAAATAAGGGGACAGGCAGGTAACCCATTGTGTCAGGCACAGAGACTTGGACTTATAATCCAGTGACATAGAAGCTGGACATGGCTGGAAAAGAATTGTCAGGAAGGTTGCTATTAAAACTGTTTTGAAATTATGAGATCTATGCATCATTTCCCTGTTTTCAGCTTGTGCTTAACAGTGATCACTGCTTAAAACAGAGGTACTGGTGGAGTAAGCCCCTGATTGCTTTCTGATCCAACAAGTATGAAAGTCCTCAAAAAATCAGATTTCAAATTATTAACAAATTCCAATCATCAGAATTTTCTTCTCCATTAAGCATATCCAAGGGCAAATTCCTATAGTTGGAACTTCCATTCACAAGGAAGCTTGGAGATCATCAAATATATATGCAGGGAAGAAAAGCACCAAACTAAAACCAATAAACTGGAAAAAATAATTCAAAAGTGCAAGCATAGGTGAAGTCAAAATGAGAAAATTGGATATCTTCAGAGAACTTCATTCAATTATTGAGTACATTCATGAAATGAGATCAGGCTTCTAAGAGAACAAAAAGCAAAAACACGAAAAAAATTATTAGAGATTTTGGAAAAGGAAAAGTCACAACTGTAAAGGCAAAGAAAAATTAAAAATAAGAGACTTAGTTCCCCCTGTGGAAAACAAGAGAATAGTTTCTCTCTTCCCATTTCTTAGAGCATTTACTTTAGAAATGTTGTAGTTGCAAATTATTCATCTCATTTTCATATATAAGGCTAAAGAAGACTCTCTCTAGGTATACCACCCAGGGATGTCTTTCTGGAGAAGCTTGTCACTGAAATGTAATCATTCAGAGAGACAGTGCCCATTTTCCAGGTCCCTAGAAACCTCACCTAGGTGAGCTGACTCCCACCAAGCTATAAAACTACCTAACTTCTGTCATTTTCCCTTTGGATAAAGGCAATTGAAGAAGCCAGCAATGTACCCTGATTACATGAATTTGGGATAAATTTTGTGTGACAAATGGTGTTCTATGTGTTCTTACATGAAGAATACTACTTTTCTTGAGAACCTCTATATAGTAACTGTATCTTCTAAAAGGGTGGGGTTTCATCTTGTCTTTGAAACCCTTAGCAGGTTGTGTGTGTGCCCTATATGTTACATTCTAGTTTAATGCTTACTCAGTAACATCATTTTTTTTCTGCCTCACTTTTGTAGAGAGGTTTTCTAAAGGGATACTGTGAGGAAACTTTGGCTAGAGTAGTGCTTGAAACAATTGTAAAGATGAAGGGACCATGGGAACACCAATTCCTAGAATGCGTGGTTAAGGTTAGAGTAGATCTATGGGACAACAGTCAGCAAAATCAACAATAAGTTATGCTCAGAGATGTTTGCTCTGTCTGTTGTGTTTCGCTTTCCCTGATAAGACTGCTTAAACTTGGTCAACGTATATCTTGAAAAAGTCACCCCATTCCCTCTCTGTCCCCTGACAAAAACTCCTATAAAATGTTACAAGTGCATTTCTTCCCTATCTTTATTCTCCTGTCCTCAGTTACAGATCAATGACCTCAGAGGTCTCAGCTCACTGTTGTTGCCCTGAAGCTCTCTTATGCTGAAGAAGCAGGCTCTCTGGGCCTCATGGTGGTGGAACTAAAATCTTATCTCTTAGTAATCTTTCATCCTCTGTCCCATCACAGTCACACACTATGACAGGATATTTTATTTTAATTATATTTATGTAATGTAACTAAGGAACAAATTTAGAAAGTTAGAAAAATGAGCCCAGAAATTCTTTCAAAGGCAACAAATTAAAGAGACTGTGACAAAACATTAAGTGATATAAAAGATATGTATAATATGATTAACAAGATTTTTTTAAAAGAACAAATATAATTTATGTAAAATATAATAAGGAAAAAGGACAACTTCTTAACATTCAAGGAAAATGTAAACATATATTAAAATAAGTACTAAATTCCAAAGAAGATAAATGGAATCAATTTCAAAAATGACACTTAAATATATTAAGTTATATTTTGGAGCATCAATAAAATGAGAAAGCATAAAACATGTTCATAGAAAAAAGAATTTGTGCTGCATAAGTGTAAGGACCCAAGTTTGATCCTCAGTACCAAAAAAAAGAAAAGAAAAAAGAATTTCCATTCATGTTAAAAAGATAAAACAAATCATTATCAGCATTATAGATTTGGAAAAGTAATTAATAATTGAGTCATCCCTATAAAGATGTAAGAAAAAATGATCTCAAACCTAAAAAATTATATGTGGGCAGAAAGCAGCTGAGAAAGAAATTTCCATGGATGTATATTCATAATTTTTTTTACCAACATACTCTAAAATATTACTTGAGTCTACTTAGCACCCAAATCAAAGTAAATGTAGGAATGATAAAATGTAAGAGTTAAGACACTAATAAGAGTAAAACTTTGTGATGTCATGTAAGGAAGTAAATTGTTTATTGAAAAGAAAGTTTTGTGTTACTATCTATTTATTTCTTTTTTGTAAGAGTCTTTTTTGTCTATGTCTTGTACTCTAACATTTTGGCCATTCTTTTAAGATTATGGTATGCAGTGTATTAACTAATGTTAGTCTTTAATTAATTTGTTATGAAATTTTGCTTTATTTTTTATAGAAGATGATTATTTTTAAAAGATATTTTCTTTATTAATGTCTACTTGTATTACATTGAAGTAAAGTTTTCCCCAAAAAAAGAGGTAAATTGTGAAATAAAATACAAAATAATCTCAGTATAGAAAGTGATGAAAGAAAAGGGAAGTTACTACTAACATTATAAGCCTCTTCCCTTATCTAGGGGAAGATATATACAGATTCCACATATTAATTAACATGAGATTGAAAATGTATATTAAAAATGTAAAATCATCAGTAGTAGGATAATTGAAGTGTGTATAACTGATTAGCTTCCAATGGGAGAAAATAAAGAAATGATTTGGTTAATCTCACAAAAGGCAGAAGAAAGAAGAAATCAACAACAAAATAAAAATAAACAAAAATAAGAATAACAGTTCTAGAATATATGCATGTATCAAAACATCTCATTGTATCTCATAATAGAGACAATAATTATTTGTCAATTTAACATAAACAAAACAATAATAAACCAAGTCTGTAAGCATAAATCATATTCACAGTAGGTCTAAGAGGATTAATTTCTGTATTAAGCAAAGACATTCCATTCAAATTAATGAATGCATTCAAATTACAACTATGATAACTAAAACCATGTATACCTGTGATAATAAGTAAATGGGAGAGAGAGAGATAGAATAAAGAATAATGCATAGACACTACTTTGAAAAGATAAAATTCAAAGTGAAAGTGATAAGTAAAATAAGTAATTTAAATACATTAAAGAAGGATAGAACTGAATAAAAAAAACTTAAATATTGGAATGATCTTAACAGTTCTCTAAGATGTCACTAAACATACATTTACTGCTGTGTCCTAGCAACATTTTAGAAAACAGTGATTTCCTTTGTAATATAAATTGTTTTAAATCCTCATCCCAGCTATCCAAATAATTTCTGCTTAATATAATGATAAAAATCTTCCAAACTTAGGGGTTTTTTTCAAAACAGAGTAAGGATAGTAGCAAAAGTTAAATCTATGAGTTAATAGCCTTTAAAATATATATGAAAATATTAATATAGTGGATAGACTGTAAGAGTAAAATAAAATTATAAAAGAATAAAGCATGAAGAATAAAACATTGAGACCAAGTGATTTCAACTCAGGAATGTGCAGATGGCCGATCAGTTTGGGAAGTAATCAATACAGAGGGACAGAACAAAAATGTGGGTATAGAAAGAGAAAATAAAATCGTGAGCAACAGTAATGACATGCTCTTGATAGGAGGCAAGTAGCTCATCTCCTGACACTGCAAAGGAAGAAATAATTGTGTTTGGCAGTGGTAAATTTAAATATAAAGGAGAAAAGCTGAAAGTAGAGAGGAATCATGTGAAAACTGCTCAATTCTCCCCTCCCAAATTAAAAAGAGGTATTTCCTCACCAATTGCTAGGTTTGTGGTTTGGGTATGACCCTCATGAACTCTGATAAATATGTAAAGGTGGTTGTCAACTAATGTCTGGGTTACCTTCTTATTACTAAGACACACTATCCGACACTCACAACTCTAAGGAGGAGAGGTTTATTTGGCTAACAGTTTGTAGAGGTTTCAGTCCAGACAGCCAGTACCAAAGCAGGGTCCCATGGCAGAGAGGCATGGCAGAAGAGAAACAGTCCATGGTGTGGTCTTGGGAAACAGAGAGGAAGGTCAAGGGAGAAAGGAGATAGGCCCACTGACCCACTTCCTCCCACCAATTTTCACCTCCTAAATTACATTTACCTAAACTCCTCAGTGGGTGAATCCACTGATGATTGATTATCATACCTCTATGATTCAATCACCTTCAAAACACCTTAACTATGAGTGCACTGGGACTGTGGGAACCTCTAAATATAATCACAGCAGGTAAGAAATGGAAAAAGAAGCCTCCAGCTGCAAAGCCATAGGGTGCTTGATACCATGGAGGTTACAGTTACAATTTGAGTGATTTATTAATTTAATTGTTACTGGTACTAACCAGAAGATAGGTAAAAATCACTATTTTTAATGTTAAGTTTTTCTGATTGGAGTTATTATTCTAGAGGTGAAACAGTATTGTTCTTTAGCTTCATTCACCTTTCTTTAGGAAAAATATTTAATGGGCATTTTGAAAAAATAGTCTTAACCTAAAAAGGAGACCGAGAGGAGATAGAAAATGTTCTAAGCAAGACCTGGCTTCAAAGTAGAAACCTATAAACTTGGAGCAGCCTGAACAGCAGACCCTGAAGTTGGAAGAGGAGAGACAGAAGGGGAGATATAATCTGAAGGAGTTCATGTTCAAGAACATCTCCATGTCCTATGTCAGAAATGACAGTTGAGATTCCAATGAAGAGGTGTGGATGACAAATTTTAATAGCTGTCATATCTAATGATACCTATTTTTAAGATCTCTTCTGCATTCTAATTCCCTTTTCAAAATCTTAATACCTTAGAAATTAAACATAATAACTTTTATTAGTTATGTCTTGGAAGCACACTGCCATACTTCTCTCTAAGTACTGGGGAAAATAGACTGGAAAAAATTCAGAGACCACCAGATCAGAAATGATCAGGGAGAGAGAGAGAGCCTCCTGCAAGGGCAAAGATAGCAGACAGCACTCTGGACATGCTACCTTCCCCACACTGATATGTGGAAATACTAAAAGAGGAAGACATAATCATTATAATTTTCTGAAAAAAAGCAATTATCACAAACATAGAAATATTTTAACATTTAGGTGGTGACAGAAGGTTGGAAAACTTGAAATATTTCAAGTAGTCTTCATTAGTAATGTTACAAAAAGAAAGTTTGATTTTTGAATTCAAAGAATGTGAAAATATTTTGTGAGCACCCACCCATTCATGAGATCATGCAACTTTGATGTTAAGTAAAGGATGGATATGGATGGAGATAAACTGTTAACTAAAAAAAGAGAGAAGTTTGGTAGTTAATGAAGTCTCAGTAGCAGCATGTTGGGGACACAGTTAGGAGTGTGGTCCATGCCTAGAAGAGGAAAAGAGGGGCTCCACCACCTCCAAACTCACCTTTCCCCAGATACATCACCGCTTATGACTTACTGGGTGAGAAAAGACAATGTAAGTACATTTTTTCCAAATGTGACCTCCTGAAATATCAGGCAAGAAATAATTGTAATATATCAATTACAAAATGAACATATGACACCTCTATGTGTTTTCCTTAGAACACGACTCAGGTATATGGAAAGTGCCCAAGTTGGCTACAGAAAAGATGCTGTTCTTTGGCTCCCAAAGGTATCTATCTAGGGAAAAGAAAAGACTCCAAGCAATTTTTTTCTAGGCTACCTTCACTCCTGCAAGTCAGCTGGGGTCTACACGGATCAACGAGTTCAAGCAGTGGTCTCTTCGAGCCTTATCTTCCCTCTGATCCTAGCACTGCCTTGTGGATTGATCTTTAAGGCATGCCTATTCTTCTAAGCTTAAGAATGCGAGTTAAGTAGAGGTTTCATAGGACTTTTTTGGCTTTAGGAAATAAAACATAAGAGACCCCCTGCCTCTTACGGCTTTCCGTAAATCTCCATCTCTAATAGTTTTTCCCTTTCAAAGCAAATTTCTGCGAACTTTATAATGTAAAGGCCCCAACTGCCATGTGTCTATGTGTCTAATTACTCTCCACCATCCAGGCAAAGTTCCGAGTGAAATCATGAGCAATATTTGTTGCCAGGCTGTCTCCGGGAGATGACAATTTATATCAAATCAGTATGTATCAAATAGGAGAATATGCCAAGGTGGAAATGCAATCCTACAGTTCCCAAAAGCATCTGAAATTTTCTGAGCAGCATATGACGTTAATGTGCTTTCTGCTTATAGAGAAGATCTGGGCTTTTCTGGCAGCCCAGTTCCTTTTTGTACCACCACCCACCAGCTGATAAAGCAGCATCTCATTTGCCCAAAGCCTTTTGCTTGACTGTTGAGAGCCTTCCTCTCTTGCTCCCACCTGTTCTTGCTTTAGTCCTGTTGCAGCCAACTCAGAGTTCCCAGCTGAACTCTTCAAACTCAATACACCTTTTGCCTTCTGGGCTTTTAATCTACTTAGCATCTGCCCGGCAACTTTCTCTATTGAACTCCAGCTTTGACCTGGCTTCAGTCCATTCCTCCTATCCTACTTTGGCTGTGATACTCTCAGAAATCAAACACTGATGCCAGCAATTTATGTAGTGCTATGGCACATCCTCCCTGATTCTCCTGCGATGGAATGTAATATCATTATATTTATTTAAAATCTTGTCCACAAGAAAATAGCTTACCCATGAGGAAAATTCTATGTTCAGTATATATACAAGTAAATTCTTGCAAAACATGTATGGAAGTAATAAATCTTTCAGCAATTCTTTTATAAAATATAAAAATACTACCACATTTAACTAATGGCAGTGGTGACTCGGTTCATGAACTTAATTTGTTCTATGATTTTGGAAGAGATGACCATATTTGTTTGTGTGGGAAAGATGGCCACAGTTATGTTTGTCAGCAATGCAGAGTATTCAAACAAAAACAAAATTTTGCCAAACGCTTCTGTTTGTGAACCAAATTGTTGGCAAACAAAAGTGTTCATGAACTGAAGTACTGTACTACTGTACCAAAGAATTGTTCCTTATATCTTGCCCTATGGACTGAATGTTTGTATCTCCTCCAAAATCCAAATATCAAAATCTCCTAAATTACTAGGCAATGAATCAGGGGATATGACCTTTAGAAAGTAATTAAGACATTAAGGATAGAACCCACATGGCTAGAATAAAAGGGACCGTGAAGAACTCCCTCATGCCTTCTGCCCCTGCCACGTAGAGTGGGAGAAGATGGCTATCTATTACCCGGAAATGGGCTGTCACAGGATACAGAACCTGCCAGTACCTTGATTTTGGATTTCTCAACCTCTAGATTGGTGAGAAAAAAGGTTTTTTAGAAACTACCTCAGTTTATGATGTCTTTATTATAGCAGCCCTAATATTCTTCCTATAGCTTCTCCTCCTAATCCTCATCCTTCTTTCCTAAATAAAACATTTGACATTTACTGGAAAACTACAAAACAGAGTCAAATGTCAATTTATCTTGATTTTTAACAGCTTTATTGTCCATTGCCTCCACTGTGGTAATGGTATCATGAGTATTTGCGTATGCTCAAATTCATTAAATACTACACATTACATATGTGCAGTGTTCTGTGTATCAGTTATACCTCAGGATTATTTCCAACTTATATAAAAGCAAGGCAAGACAAAACAATATGTCATAATGGAATTAGAGGTCATTTCCTTACTACTGTGTGGTTATCTTTCCAATGTACTTCTCAGCACATTGCTGTGATCCACACTTTCCAGGCAACATAGAAGAATCATACCTGTCCTCTCTGTTTAGAATAGCATTTTCTGTCCCTGATTGTCAATTCCAGTTAGGTAAAGAAAGTAAATCAATCCACCTGCCTGACTTTCCCCTCCAAATCTGATTTCATAATTTCTATATCACTTGCCCACCCCAAACCTGCTTTTGAATACTTATCGGCAAAGCAGAGACAGAATGATCTACCAAGATGAGATGAAGAGAAACAAAGATAGTGTTTGTTCTTGAACCCTTTTGACCTTTTGGAAAAGGGAGGCGGGGATATGAAATGCACAATGCCTGCTGCACTGCACCCCTTGTCTCCTCAGTCCTTTGCAGAGTTCATAAATGTTCCTGTCTTTTCCCTCTCTTGTAATCATAGGCATTCCAAACATAAGAGAATATCATAAATGGGAATACTGTGACCAAGCAGCTATTCTCAACTTACCTGACACAATAGAGAGATTTTGGGATTGCGTTTTAGAGAATGACATCAGCCATCACCATACGAGAGATGCACTTTGACCATAGCATCAGTGGTGGAAATTTTGCAAATTGCAGGAAAACTAACCTCTAAAGTAAAGAAGTAATTCCTTCCTCATGGACAAGGATGTTCCTCTGTTACATACTTTTAAAATATTCCATATGACCCATATCAAGATAACACATATTATGGATGATCAGTAAATATTTTGGAATGGTTACATTTCCTGGCTACCAATATTTGGTGTATTTCTTCTACCTGGAATTTCTCAGAAACTCTTCCTTCTACCTTACCACTCATAAGTCAGTTTTCCCACAATTTATCAAGGAGTCACTAGAAAATAGTACCACACTCCATCTTTGAAGTTAGCAGTCATGAGTCAACTGCTTACCCAAACCCACAGCTCAACTTGCTCAATATCACTGGAGGCTAGAGGTGGTGTCACTACTCAATCTCTTCCATCAGAGGATACACCATTCCTGATAATTATGGAAAATAAAAGCTATTTCCTTCTGCCCAAGTTATGACAATACCATTACCTGAAAATAAGGTGAAAAAACTATCACAGGGTATTCTTTTCTTCACATTGTGCCTGATTTTTCTACAATGCACTGTATAATCTGAATCTGTGGCTTGTGTGGGTTCAGCATCCTGAATTCATTGCTCTGGAAAGTGAAACTGAAAAGACATAAAAGCAAAACGCAACTTGAAACATCAAGATTTGTCCACGTGTCTTTGAGCACCCTTGACATCACCTGAATCATTTATAGTACCTCTCATTGTTTGCTGCCTAAAGCTGGTCAAATAAAGAATAAGGCACTGTCTTTTACCTTTTGTGTTGTGAGGTTATCTAATTTTTTTTCCCAGATGCACATCATGCCTGCTCTGGTTTTGTCTTTAAAATAAATCTGTTGCCTAAAGCTAAATATACAGTACTTTGAACATGGCAATGAAGCTATTTTTAATTTGTCCTTTTGTTTTAATTATGCTGCTGGTATTATTTTGTAGGTAAAATTTGCAACATTCTTGCTGCCACCTACAGGCTCCCCTAAGTAGCAACTGTGATGGTGGGGTAGGTGGAGAATTAGCTGTTTATGTTGGAATAAAGATTTTGCAGCATTTCTAACCATTATTTGTCAGCCTGGATATGAGGGTGTTGAGAATATTTTTAAACAATATCTACATCTTTATTTATTTCATGAAAATAAAAATATCTCCAATATCCTCATAAAATCAGTAAATAGGACAATCTCTGCAAACAGAAAGAATTCACCTGGGGATAGTACAGGGGAAATTCTACACAACTGTATTCTTAATCATTTCTACAAGTAATAAAATCAGCATGTTTATGAAAAACCTAAACACATAATTGATCAAAGCAGTTTTCACAGTTTAAAATTTATTAGCTATGGAAATAGCTGATGTGAAAGGAAGTTAAGTGGAGAAAACAACTAAGTCTTTTAAAGACTAATTCTCTCTCATCTTGACAACTAGTACTAGCTACACTGAGCTAACTGAAATTAAAGCACACAAAAGAAAAGCAATAAAGAGGGAGCAGCTCTTGAGAGACCATTTAAGACCAAAAAAAAAAGACAGCATGAAAAAGATGGTGCAGGAGTCTCATAACCCTCTCGTGGATCTTAGTCCTCGATGAAGCATTAAAAAAGCCCACACTTGCGAGATCGGGCGCCGTGGTCCTCTGAGGTGCTGGCCTCAAAGCAGAGAGGTCGTTTACTCCGGAATGTGCTGTGGTCTGAATAATGCCATGCGGCCCACTCACTACGTCCCTGAAAATTCTTACCATTTTTCTTTCCAGCACCCATCATCTCTTAGAATGAAAATTACTACTGGAGATGTGATGAGGGCAGTGTCACTTTCTTTATCTTTAAGACTCTCTGTCCTGGAATATTTTTTGCACAGAATGCGTGTAACGCTTGAGGGTTGAAGAGGGAACTTGCGTTTCTGTGGAATTCCATTGGACTTCGTGGTGCAGTCTTTGTTTTGTTTTCTTTTTACCCAAGAAACTCGCACTTGTAGATTATTTATGCACAATATTATTATGCATCAGCCTCCTTTGTTACAGGCACTGTGTTTTGTGCTAGAGACTTAGAGATAAGTCTGACAGAGCCTTCTACAAGGGGCACTGCCCTTCTAGAGGCAACAGGAGCAAGTGCGTGCCGCAGAATGCGGTGGTGATGAGCGCTGCTGTGCAGGCCGGAGCTGGGCAGTCTCAGCCGAGGCAGGGCACCTCTCTGCTTCCGTGAAAGGCCCTGAAAGGCAAAGGCAGGAGGGGAAAGGAAACGCACCACCCAGCAGCCGGAAGCCGCAGCATTGTGTTGGCCACTCCTTTCAGTTCTTCCTTTCCTCTTCTTTTCTTTTTGGTACCCTGTTAAAGAGTTTGTAAAACATAACCAAAACCTTGGCAGGACTGTCTCTACAGTATCAGTTAGGACACAGGGTTTAACACATTAGTTGCCGAAGAGCTCTTCCATTAATAACTCATCACCAATGCTTTCTCTGTTCTAATCACTGACATTGCAAACGTTCTGCAAGTGTGCAACATCCACACCTCCCCATCACAGTTTCCTCCCTGAGAACAAGAGGGAAGAGGCCTGCTCATCACCACTGAGTTATTAAACAAACGTTATTACCTAGACAGAAGTCAACTCTGTAAAACCCTGCAAGGTCTTATTGAAATACTAAACTTTGCTGGTCTTTGTCTCCCAGTTAGTATTCTTCTTCTCCAACTACTTATAACATTTTAGCAAAATTAAGTTTAATTAATTACAAATTATTACCAACATCTATAATATTTTAGTTTGTGAAATCTAACTCTTTCACATTATAGAAAATAATAGAACTAAACATATCTTATTTCAACAGTCACGTTTTTAGAAACTTCTGTATACCTAAGACACTACGAGATAGTGGACTAGGTATAATCTTTGGAAATTTTTCTTCTCTATAAGGAATTATTTAATGTATATGAAAAATGATGAAAAATATTGTAAACTATATACAGAAACAATAGGATTGGTATGGGAAAGTTTTGAAACTGATAAAACTATCTCTAAATTACCTCCTAGTACACGGTCCCAACTTTCCCAAAATACCTGCTGTGTGTTCCCCGTACATGATAATTCCTAAATCACCAAATAACAATCCTGCTCGAAACTCTGTCTCCCTTACAGGGAAGGAGGAAATGAACCAATGAAAGAGGAATTTTATATGTTATATTTTCTAGCATGATATGAGCTTCCCCTGAAGCAAGAAGGAAAAGCACTGTTTGCTTTTCAAGAATAAGTTAAAATAAGACATATTAAGTTTAGATGTTAGATATGGATGGCTTTCAGAATACCAAGTGTAGACTATGCCTCTGATGAAAAGGAAGAAAAATCTTTCTTTTAAATAAATATTTTCCAGGTTAAATATCTATCTAATGTACAAAACAGATGTAAACCCACAATAGTTGACCATTTTCACAATTATCTCCAAATACTGTATTTGTTTTACAGTAATAAAGCATTAGAACTCATCTTGTCTTTGAATCATTAAAGTCTAATCCCAAAGAAGGATTTCAATTAAAAATAAGAAATAGGGAGTGTCTGAAATAAATTCTACTAGGTTTTTGGGCAGAGACGAGAAAAGAGACATGCAATATTTTGACTTTCCTCTAAACTTCCCCAAGCCCACTGATTTCTGACATGAATCAGTCCACTCTGATTGGATTCTGAGCATAATTAACCAAGTTTAAGTAATTTAAAATCATATTTATAGTTGTAGGAACAGAAAATAATAGGCATGTGAAAGCTTTGTTGTTCGTTTTCTAACATATCTAATCAGATATTTAATCTATTTTCATTCTTTCTTTTGTATTAATATAACCATTCAATACTATGACTTTTCCTCTGAATTCTAATTGCATGGATTTGATCCTTTTCTTTCCTTTTTTTTGATAAGGTTGGCTAAGGGGTTATTGATTTTATTTATTCTTTTGAAAAACCAACTCTTCGATTCATTGATTTTTTTTTTATCATTCTCTTATCTCCATTTCATTGATTTCTGCCCTGATCTTTATAATTTCCTCTTTTGTATGAGCTTTGCATTTGTCATGCTCTTCTTTTTCTAGGAGCTTGAGGTTCAGCATTAGCTTGTTTATTTGAGCTTTCTCTGTTTTCCTAATATGAGCATTCATTGATATAAATTTCCTTCATAGAACTGCTTTCACTGTGTCCCATTGATTCCTGTATGTTGTACTGGCATTATCATTTACTTGTAGAAACTATCTAATTTCTTCTTTAATTTCCTCTGTGAATCATCGGTTGTTCAGGAGAGTGTTATTCAATTTCCATGTGTTTGTGGGGGGTTTCCAGTTTCTTATGCTATTGATCTCTAATTTTATTGCACTATGGTCTGATAATATACAAGGAGTAACTTCAATTCTTTTAGAGTTATGTAAATATATTCCATGAGGTAGCAAATGGTCTATTTTGGAGAATGATCCATATGCAGCTGAAAAGAATGTATATTCCAATTTTGTGGGGTGGAACACTGTAGACATCTATTAAGTCCATTTATTCAAAAGCTTGGTTCAGTTCTAGAATTCTGTTGTTGATTTTTGTCTAGATGATCTATTCATGACAGTGGAGTATTGAGGTCCCCTACTACAATTGTATTAGTGCTTATTTGGTTTTTCATGTCTATTAATATTTGTTTTGTATAGTTGGGGGCATTTGTATTTGGTGCATATATATTTATGATTGTCATCTCTTCCTCTTGGATTGTTCCCTTCACAAGGATGTAGTGACCATCTTTGTCTCTCTTAATTAATTTTCATTTGAAATCTATTTTGTCTGCAAATAAGAGTGTTACCCCTGCTTTTTCCCAGGTTCCTGTCATGTGGAGAACTATTTTCCATCCTTTTACTTTCAGTCTATGAATTTCTTTTTTAATTAGGTGTGTTTCTTCTATACAGCATATTGTTGGATTTTGCTTCTTTTTTTCCCTTAAATTCTTTTATTGGTACATTTTAGGTATACAATCCATTTACATTTATCATTGGGAACTTGTACCTTTACATGATGTATCTTGGTTCTTATATTTTCCCCATTCCCTGCCCTCCCTTCACCCCTCACCTTTCCCTATTTATAAAGCCTTTGTTTCCTTTTTTTTCATTTCTCATAATTTTTCCTTTCCATCTTTCCTTTCCCATACCCCTCCCACTTCCCCTCCCCCTTTGGTGCTTTTCTTCCTATTTCACATTAGAAGTTATTCATTTTAATCATTGGTACATTTTAGTATACAATAAAATGACATTCATCGTTGGAAAATTGCAACTTTAAATAATCTCTCTGGATTCTTATTTTTCTCCCTTCCCCTGAACTCCCTTCAACCCCTCCTTCCTTCCCTATTTGGAAAGATGTTGTTTCAATTTTTACATTTTCTCATATCAATTCCATTCCCTTCTCTCCTTTCCCTTACCCCTCCCACTTCCTCTTCCCCTTTGTCACTTTTCTACCTAGTTCACATTATCTATTATACCTTTTAGTCCTTATTTACACTTTCAGTTTCTCATACTAGAGAAACTATTCGGTATTTACACATGTGTGTCCTATTTATTTCACATAAGAGTATGGCCTCAATGTGCATCCATTTATCTATAAATGTCTCTAATTTCTCATTCTTTATGGCTGAGTAGTACACCAAGTTATTTTAAAA
>NW_004624738.1:4306219-4316447 GCF_000247695.1 Heterocephalus glaber | reverse complement strand
TTTCATTTGTTTCCTATGTTGGGATTCCATCATGTTCCTCAGCTCCTCTCTAGATTTATTAATCATGTCTTGCACTATGAGCACAATCTCTGCTGTTATCTGAGAAATTATTTCTGATTTCATTTTTTCCAGATCCTCTTGTGTTGCCAGTTCAGTTGGTCCAGGTGGTTGATTATCAGAGTGTTCCATCTCATTTCCCTTTGGGGTTGCTGTAGGTGATCTGGAAGTGTGGTTTTGAGACTTTTTAACTTGTCTTCTCATTTCGACCCGGAGGGTGGAGGGGGGGGCGGGGTGCTGCTGTTGGTGCCAGCATTGCTCACCTCCTCTGAGCTCGGAGTGATGGGTCAGTGGGTCAGAAGGCCCTTCCTCTGGGCCAGGAGTGGCAAGACCTGGTTTTTACTTCTTAATCCATTCTGCCAGTCCATTTCTTTTGATTTGTGAATTGAGGCCATTAACATTGATGGTTATAATTGATAAATATTGACTCATCTTTGTCATGATGTTTTACTGTTGTTGGCTCTTTTATTCCCCCCCCCCCTTTCCCTTTAGTTTCTTGCCTTGCCTGGTGGCTTTTCTCTGTTGGGCCTCATGGAGTTGTGACCTTCACTATCTTTTTCTAGGATATTGGTCAGAATTGTTTGGAGTGCTGGTTTGGTGTTCATGAAATTTCTCAGGTGTTCTTTGTTATGGAAGTATCTAATTTCCCCATTGATTTTGAAAGATAATTTTGCAGGATACAACAGTCTAGGTTGGAAGCTCTTTTCTTTTAGGGCTTGAAATATTTCATTATAGGCTCTCCTTAACTTGAGTGTTTATGTTGATAAATCTGCTGTGATTCTGATGGGCTTTCCTATGTATGTGATTTGTTTCTTTTCTCTAACTGCTTGTAGGATTTTGTTCTTCTGTTGCATTTCTGGGATTGACTATTATATGTCTAGGTGTACCTTTTTTTTGATCATGGGTAGTTGGAGTTCTATATGCTTCCCTTTTCTGTATGTCCAATTCTCTATCTCTGTCTGGAAAGTTTTCTACTATTTCTTCTCTGAACAGTTTTTTTATGTCACTTGTACTTTCTCTTGCTTCTTTATGGACTCCTATCAGTCTTATGTTATTCTTCTTTGCATCATCTAGCAGCTGCTGGATTGATTTCTCATGGTCCCTTACTATTTTTAAGAAATCTCTGTTTTTATGCTCCTTAACTGCAATCCTGTCTTCTATATCTGATATTCTATCTTCACATTCACTCAATCTGTTGTGAATTCTTTCAATGGAGTTTTTAATCTCCTAGATATCTGTTTGAATCTGTTTTATGGATTCCATTTCTTTTGTATGTTGGGCAATCATGGTTTCCATTTCTTTCTTATGCCGGGCATTCATAGCTTCCAGCATGGTTCTGAGCTCATCTATTTTTTTTCATCTGTTTCTGTTCTAGAGCCTCTAATCATGTCTTTCACTCTGCTCTCCATCTCTGTAGTTATCTGGGAAAATATTTCTGTTTTGAATTTTTCTAGAGCCTTATTCATCTGTTTTGTTACTTTCTGTGCTATCAGTTCAGGTTGTCCAGGTGGTTGATTGTCATATTTTTCCACCTCATTTCCCCCAGAATTTGCCTTTGGTGAGCTGGAAGTCTGTGTGTGTCCTGCCAAGGTGTCTTCTCATTTTTAATTATGTTGTTGGTGCTATTTTTTTGCTTTAATTCCTGGGCTGATATGCCAATATTTCTTATTTTGCATATCTTTATTACTCATGTTTAGAGCCTCTATGGAGTGATTGCTTCTCAGAGATATCTTCCAGGTATAGCTGGACTTTTTAGGCTTTGAGTCTCTAATGACTCTTAGGCCATCTTGTTTTTAGTATACCAGGGAGGACAACTGATTAGATCAATCACAACACCTTAGCCCAAGTGACATAATCAACATCAAACACAGCTTAGAAAATGACAATTTGTGGAAGCAGTTAATCTGTCACCTTTAAAGCACGAGCTAGATCAAAATGTAGGGTAAGCCCAAAATATGTTTGTAGTAAATAAACCCTTCATTGTGGCAAATTTATCCTTCAGGATAAGGATTTAGCAGGGGTTGGTGAGGGAGGGGTAAAGAGATAGAGGGAGAGGGAAAGGTTAGAGGTGAGGCTAGAGGACACAGGAAGATCATGCAAATTGTGGGTATCTGTTGAAGACAGGAGGAGAAGACAGAGCAAAAGAACAAACTGACAAGTACAAATACAGACAAACTGACAAGCACAGAACAAACTGACAACAATAGGGAAGCTAGAAATTGTATTCACCTTCCTATAATAGTGACAGTCGAGAGGACAGAGAGAAAAAATTCAGAATGGGACAGGAACAGGAATAAAGAGGGGTAGAAATATAGAGCCAGAAGGTATATAGAGAGAGAAAAAGAAAAAAATATATATATCGAAACAAACAAACAAACAAACAAAGGTCTCCCTCAGGATATGTCTCTGATGTCCCGGTAGACAATGTGGGCAGCAGTGTGGAGGTCTAAGTCAATCAGTCTCAGCAAGCCAGCTGTGGCCTATTGAGATTCAGGCTGCTTTCTGGCTTCAAGGTCCAAGTTGAGGTCCCTGACCTCCTGCAGCATTAAACTTGGCAAGGCTCTACTGCAGATTCCAGCTGTCCTCCCCCCTAAGCAAGCCCCGGTTCCTATGGGTGGTACTGATCCCACCAACTTACCAACTGCCAGTGTGCCTTTATTGAAGAGATTTTCTTTGCTTTTCCAGTGGGCTTCAATTTTCATTGAGAAGCCTCAGAGGGGCCTTCTCTGTTGTTCACTTCTGCTCTATCTTCTGGGGCTCATAACTATGGCCTTTATGTTCCCCCTGGCGCCTCTGCTGTGCGGATTCAGATGCCACTTAGTCTTCATCAGGGTGTGCGGGCTGCTGTAGTCCACACTGCGAGGTCTCCAGCAGGGCCTCCCATAGGTTGTTGTGTCAGTTGCTTTTGGAAATTCTGAAATTTAGGTGGAATTTTTAAAACTCTGGAAACCAAAGGAATATCATGTCTAATCTTTTTATATTAGAATCAGAAAATGCATTTTCTATACCTCTTCTCACTTTTAGATCTACTGTTTCTGTATTCTAAGAATGTTTCTAAATGTAATATGTACAGGATATTTAATTTTTAAAATAATATGTTCCCTATATATCTTCTTGTTTAGGTTGTTAAGGAATATTGTATCTTGCATGTGTTTTGGTCCTTTCGCTCTATAGTAGTCTAAAAGTAGTGAACAGAAGTCTTTGATTGTTTTTAAATACATCAAAATCTTGAATTGTGAGTGACCTGTTCTGTGAGTGTTCCACAAGAAGAACAAAGATTTCTAATAAATTTTAACTTGAGAACCAAGCAATGTCTTGCAGTGCAAGCAGTATGTGATGCCAAGTGTCACATGATCACAACTGAGTCCAGGGTGCTTCTCTGTTTCTCTCTCTCTCTCTCTCTCTCTGTCTGAAGGATGGTGGGCGATCCTCTCCCAACAGCAAGAGGTTATTGAGGAGCTGTTGTCTGCAAGCAGGAGGGGAAGAAGGTGGAGTAATCTCGCACTTTAAACTAGATTAAGGAGATGTGGAAAATGTGGGAAACAATGCAAAATTTTGTAGAAAAGCACCACCCAAATAAGGTTGTAGCGATGTGGTGAATTTGTTTAACAACAGTGCAGTGTCGTATTTCTGTGAAATCCTCAAAAGGAGGCAAAAGCTAGTGTCATTGCAAGGGTTTCTTGTTAAGGTTGCATGAAAAGTAAAGGTTCTATTGAGCCAATAGCAATGATTTCATTAATGACAGTGAAAGTCATCCTACACACTACTCCTTCACTCTATTCTCTCCCTTGTACCAGCCAGGAAGGCTTTCAAAGGTAAATAGAGGTTAATTTGTTTGTCTTTCTTTGTATTTTATATTTTCTTTATTATTTTGTATGTTACAGTATTGTAATCAGTTTTATATCAGTATCTTTGGGTTGTAGAATGAATCATCTGAATTTTCATTATTTCTCATGGGAAAATTTACTTCAATATACAAGTGTTTTGAATTGCAAGCATGTTTCCAGAATGAATTATGCTTGCAAACCAAGGCTCTACTGTATTTTTTAATTCATTAAGTTTATTGGTACATTTTAGCTATATAATATGATGACATTCATCATTGGGAATTTGTGCCTTTACATGATATATATTGGTTCCTATTTTTACCCCCATTCCCCTGCCCTCCATTCAACCTCTCCAACCCTCCCTATTTGCAATGACTGTTTTTATTTTTTCCTTTTCTCATATTTATTCCTTTCCCTTCTTTCTTTTCCTCTACCCCTCTTGCTTCCCCTTCCTCTTCCCCTTTGTATCCTTTCTTCCTATATTGAAACCAAAGGAAAATCATGTCTAGTTTTATTACATTAGAATCAGAAAATGCACTTCCTACACCATTTCTCATTTTTAGATTTATTGTTTTATGTATTAAAAATGTTATTAAATATCATATGTACAGGATTTTTAATTTTTAAAATGCTATGTTCCATATATATTCTTGTTTAGGTTGCTAAGGAATATTATATTCTTAAGTATGTTTTGTCCATTTGTTCTCTATTAGTCTAAAAGTAGGGAATGAAAGTCTTTGAATATTTTTAAATATACACTTTGCATCTCATGTAATTACTGACTTATTAGAGTTACAGTGATCCTATTTGGTGCCTCAGTGTTCAGAATTATTACATCTTCATTTTGAAATGTACCTCTTAATGTTAAAAATTGTTCTATGATTCAGAGAACTGCTTTTTGATTTGAGCTCTACCTTACTTGAAACGAAGATAGTCCTGTTTTATGTTCACATTGACCTGGATATATATTTACCTTAATTACCTTTTTTTCCCCTCTTCCTTTTAGTTCTTCTCAGACACTTTGCATGTATCTCATACAAATTGGAGATGAATTGTATTTTGGGATTATGTGTCATTATGGTCAGATAACATGTGTGTGGAGCAAGATTAGATAATGGATGCACTTCCTCATCCCCAGATTCATGCACTGACAGCTCAGTAGCTGGATGTGCTGCTAAGGAGGCCAGGCTTGGTTGGAGGTGGGCCACGGGGGCTGACCTGGAAAAAAGCATTCTTGGGTCTGGCTCTTCCCTTCCTTTTCTGCTTCCTGCCTGCCAAGATTAAGCAACTTTTCCTCTGCCATGTCTTTCAGCCATCCAGTTTCTTCTTTGAAGCCAGCCAACCATGGAATTAAACAGTGGGCCAAAACAAACCTCCCCTCCTTTAAATTGCAGGTGCTGGGTATTTTGTCCCAGTGATGCAAACATGACTAAGACACACGTCGAGTCCTCTTCCTTTAAACAGGTGAGTTGTTTATTGACATTTATTAGTATGACATGAATTTTTCCTTAAATTACACATTATTTATCTGTTATGTTCTGATGTTTTCTTTGTATTTTAAGATAGTCTTATAAGAATTTATTTTTAAGATTATAATTTTTACTTTCAACTTGTGTCTTGTGTTGTACTTTTTTTTTTACCTTCACTAAAAATACTTTATTGTGAAAAATACTAACAATCATCTGAGCCTTCATCAAACTATAATCTTTTCGCGGGTGGATGTTCCTGCCTTGGTGCAGATAGATGCCTGCTATCTAATCGTGGTGGTAGTTGTTGAAGGTTGGGGCAGGTGTGGAAATTTCTTAAGAGAACAATGGAGGTTGTCTCATTTATTGACTTTTTGCTTCATAAAAGAGTTCTCTGTAGCATGCAGTTCTGATTGACAGCACTTTACCCACAGTAGACTATCTTTCAAACTTGAGTCAATAGATTTCATCTCAAGAAACTACTTTCTTTGTTCATTCATAAAAAGAAACTCCTCATCTGTTAAATTGTTATCATGGAGTTGCAGAAATTCAGTCAATCTTCAGGCTCTGCTGCTAATTCTAGCTCACTTACTGCTTCTGCTACTTCTACCATATCTAGACATCTACAATTACTTTCTCCACTGAAGACTTGAACTCCTCAAAGTCTTTCATGAGGGTTGGAACTAGCTTCTTCCAAACTCCTGTTAATGTTGACATTGTGACCTCCTTCCATGGATCACAGATATTCCTAATGGCTTCTGGAACAATGGATCCTTTCCCAAAAATTTTTAATTTACTTTGCCCAAATGCATCAGAAGAATTACTATCTCTGGCAGCCACAGCCTTATAAAACGTATTTCTTAAATGATAAGACTGGAAAGTCAAAATTGTTCCTTGATCCATGGGCTACAGAAGGGATATTGTGTGAGCAGGCTAGAACACAACATGACTGTCATTGTGTATCTCTGTGAGAACTCTCAGGTAATCAGGCACATTATCTGTGAGCTGTAGTATTTTAAACAAGCATACATCTGAACAGGAGGATTAAGATGTAAGCCACATGGTAAGCAGATGTGTTGTCTTCCAAACTTTGTTCCATTTATAGAGCATAAGCAGAGTAGATTTAACATAATTCTTAAGGGCCCTAGGATTTTCAGAATGATAAATGATTATTGGCTTTACTTTAAAGTCCCCAGCTCCATAAGCCCCTGACAAGAGAACCAGGCACTGACTTCTCCTCCCTGACTATGAAAGTCCTAGACAGAATCTTCTTCAATGCTGTTATGTTTGCACTGATAATCTGCTGCTGAGCATGGCCATCTTCGTTATTTACTCTAGACAGAGCTTCTGGATGACTTGCTACAGTTTCTTCATCAACCCTTGCTGCTTCATCTGCACTTTCATGCTACGGAGATGGCATTTTTACTTCAACCTGAGGGACGGACCTCTGCTATGTTCAAACTTCTCTGAGGTTCCCTCACCTCTCTCAGCCTTTGCAGAATTGTGACTCTGGAAGAGGCTTTGGCTTAAAGGAATGCTGTGGCTGGTTTGCTCTTCATTCAGACCACTAGGTCTTTCTCCTGATCAGCAGTAAATCTGTTTTTCTTTTTTATCATTCATGTGTTCTCTGGAGTAGCACCTTTAATTTTTTTAAGAACTTTTCCTTGCATTTGCAAGTTGGCTGCTTGGCCTAAGAGGTCTAGATTTCAGGCTATTTGGGGTTTTGGCTTGCCTTCTTCAGTAAGATTAATCATTTCTAGCTTCTGATTTAAAGTGAGAGACACATGACACTTCTTTCACTTGGACACTTAGATCCACTGTAGGGTTCTTACTTGGCCTGCTTTCTATATTGCTGTGTCTCAGGGCATGCAGAGCTCTGGTGGGGGCATGCAGGGTCTGGTGTCATCTTTTCCTGGACAAGACATCCCTGAGTCTCTGCCCCTGACTTTTGATTGCCTGTCCAAGATCCACTGCCATCTTCTCTTTTGTGCTGGGGCATCTGCTTCTCTAAGAAAGCAACTTGAGTTGCCTGCCTCCGGAGGGGATGGGGTATAAAGTGCAGACTACAGCGATTGCCACCGCTGTGTCTGGGAGTCAGGGTTCGGTTGGGCTGGCGTGGGTGCGCGAGCGGGGGGCTCCGCCTTTAGGGACCCGCTTCGGGCTCTCTACGCTCAGCCCTGGAGGACCGCGCCCTCCTGTCCCTCACGCCCACTGTGCGCCTCCTCCGTTCCGCCCCCGCGGAGCAGCCCCAGCCGTCCTGGGCCCCTGTGATACTTCTTGTTCCACCTTTCTAAACCATACCCACTCACTCGCCCATGTGGCGCATTAACTAGGATTGTACTCCTTTCTACTTATCTCTCTTTGCTTTTGGGGCACCACTGAATTTCAATCTACAGAATTATATCCCTTAGTTCTTCCCTTGTATTAATAAATATGCTTAAATTTGTGCTGTTTGATTTATTCATTTCAGATTGCACCCTTTGATTTTTAGGTGAAACACAGGCGAATAAGTCAGCAAACCAACTCTATATTTTTTTCTATTCTCTATATCTTCACGGCTTTTTCATTGCTGCTATGTCAGAACATGCACCATACTCAATTTTGATATGTTTTCATTCAACTCAGTCAAGTTTAAGTATACTTAAGGGTCATTGCATGTTCTTTTGCTAAAGTTCCTCCTAAGATCTTCTTTTTGGCTAAAGTTGATCTACTCTTAGCTTCCTTAAGAAGATATGTCTTCATTAAATGTTAATAAAGATATCTCTTCATCAAAAATTCTTTTAGTCAAATCCATTTACCTTTGGAGAAAAGTTTGTTTGGATTTGAACATCTTGATCCTTTTTGGAATATATTATAGGTTTTATTTCATTATCTCCTAGCCGTCGAAGTTAAAAATTCTTTTGAACACCTCATTTTCTTCCTCTTAAAACAAGAGTGACCATAAATTCTTGTTTGAATCACAGGCATGAGAGAGATCACTATTTGTACTTAATTTACAAAATATGCAAAATATAAAGCCACTCAAGATAACGTTCTCTAATAGATCTGGCTCTAACTTTTCATTTGGTTGCCCAGAATGGCCTTTACTATCATCATCATAATTTTGTCTCTAGCTTTGCACTTATCTTTCCTCCAACTAAAGTATTTTTCTTTCATTGTCTTCTAAATTATATATGAATGTTGGTAAATAGTAATTTTCTCTTACTGACCTTCAGTATGTACATTATTCCCCTTTCATGTGAAAAAGTATTTCTTAAATTGCAAGGTTAAATAACTAATAACTGTTTTCTTTATTTTCCTTTGCCTATATTCTAAAGCCATTTCTTCTAATTTCTCCTTTTGTTATTCATTTCTGTATTTCTACATTTATTGTTCATATGGTATATGCTAATTAGTAATTCCTAATTAATCATGCTTCCCAACAGCCATGTGTTTTTGTAGTTTCCATACATACTCACTCCTGGCTCAGTTATGGGACTTCTTTAGCCAACAGAACATCAGGAAGTCTGACAAATGTAGAGCTTGATAAGCACTTTTTTGCACATTGGGCTTGCCTTCTTGAACTGCAGCCATCCCTGTTTGAAAAAGCTTAGTTTGAACATCCTGAGAGTGAAAGACTACATCACAGAGTGGCTCAACTCAGCACAGAGAATTCTACACTAAATTCAGCCTCTTGCACGATATAAGGCAAGACCAGTAGAACTACCATTCAACTCACAAAATAGTAAAAAACATATCATTGGGCTAAACCATTAAAGTTTAGCTAACAGAAAAGTTGTTACCTAGAAGCATGAGTTGGCTACAATAAAATCTCCAAGAAGAGACATTGGCTTTGGAACTGGACAGCAGATGGAGGCTTGAGAAATACAAGGACTCTATTGGCAAAGGCCGAAGAAATGGCAAAACCATTGGCAAAGGCTAGAAATGGGTTGAGGAAATTACTAGTGGCAAGGAAAAAACAGAAGTTCATATTTTACAATAGCAAAACATTTAGCAAACCTGTCACCTATAGCTAGAGAGAAGAGAGAATTATATCTGGTGAAGTGACAGAAAGTTGAAATGCCAAGTAGCTACTTTTAGGGACATCGGGCAAGGCCCACAAAAAGAGAAAAGCTAAAGACAGTACTGTTCAGTTTGTAATTAGACTTGAAAAAGTGACAGAGATTTCTAGGTTGGAAAATAAAATGACCTCTCATTTCTGATCTTTGCTGTAGGCAGGAGTCTCACTATAATAAACAGGCTTGGGTAAAAGATTACATCAAGAATATGGATATAAACACCATTTATTGCCCTCAGAAGGATTCTGAGTGAGTCCTAGTTTTCTCAACTAGGAGAGAGAGAGAGAGAGAGAGAGATTCTAAAAACATTACCCCACAACATTCTGATACACAAGTTAGAATGAGGATTATCTGAAGAAGAATTATGGGCATAACCTTGAAGTATGGGATAAATCCTACTGACATTCATAGGAAATACTAAGAATTTTTAAGGTAGCTAAAAACAGTGAGAACCTAGAAACCATGTCTAGAAAGAGATACCAGCACCTCAAATCCCAGTAGCATTTTAGTGGGGGTAGACCAGGTTTTGTGAGATGATAATAGCAAAATTCAAAAAAAAAGGAATGTCCAATATATGAGCATAATCATACATTTAAATATGATAAACAAATTCAGCAGAGTGTCAGATACAAAATCAACATATAAAAATTAGTTTTTATATAAACCAAGAATAAACTAGCTGAGAAAAAAATTCAGAAAACAATTCCATTCACAATACCTTTTCTCTTTTTTTTAAGACGGCATACGAGATCCTGGTAGGTGACTGGAGTTCAGACGTGTGCTCTTCCAATCTGTACAACAGCCCATGCTATTCCCCTTG
>NW_004624738.1:4293524-4306119 GCF_000247695.1 Heterocephalus glaber | reverse complement strand
TTTTTTTTTTTTTCTTATATGGGGTACTGAACTCAGGGTCTTTGCTCTGAGCTGTGTCTCTAGTCATTTTTCTAAAAATTCAGATGCAAATACAAAAGACCCAGTATAATCAAACCAGTCTTTAAGTAAAAGAGTAATGCTGGAAGTTTTACAATATCCAATTTCAAAATATGCTATCTACCCATAGTAACAAAAACATCATGAAACTGGCCTAAAAACAAACACAGAGACCAAGGGAATAAAATAGAGTTCAGATAAATAAATCCCCACAGCTACAACTGTTATTGGATGGTGGATCCCAGGAGGATTCCTTCCAGGTTCTTAATATCCTCAACAAAGGATTGGGAAAGACACATGAAAAAGGTAGTGGGGAAGTGTATTTATTTTAGATGGAAAAGAAGTACAATCTGCAGAGTAAGAACAGGCTGGTGAACAGATTCACACTGGCATGAGGATAAGAGAAAATGCATCTTTTTGAGAAAGGAAGGTAGGATGTGGCTAAAATTGGCTGGGAAAGAAGGTGTGACAAGATTCTGGAACACATGTGCAGAGCAGTCCCCAAAGCCCTGCGTGTGGACTTCTCGAGAGAAATCAAGCAGGTTTTCGGTAGAATGGCCTGGACCCGACGTCAGCCTGGGGAGTGGATCATACAAAAAGGACAGTCCCCATTGAGATTTTGCCACTGTGTTCTCTCTCACAGAGTGGCCCATCCTCATGCTGTGGAGTGTACTTATTTTCCTATTATTATTTGGCTGAAACTCATTCCGCAGAGCTTGTTTCTTTTCCTACTTTGATAAAACTCTGCTACCATCTGTACTTGTCTTGACCAATTCTTTCTTCACAACAGAAAGAACTTAGAAACCACCTCCAGGAGGGACTGCAGCACCCCAAAACCCAGTAACATGTTTGGTTTAGCCAGCCAGGAACAGCGGGTAAGGCCCTCTGGGCTCATTTTGTTTGTCTCACTCTAAAATGCCATGAAGGTTTTTGGCTTTTTCTCAGCCATAGGAGGCCTACAGATCCACTTGAAATTTATCTCCCTTTTTCTCCTCTCTCATTTTTGATCACTCATTGCAGACGTGAGTCATTGAACAACAGCCAGAGAGTCTGTTATTAACCCAGCTGCAAAACAGATGATTCGGGTACCATGCCTGTGACCTGGAGTTCAGTATGTTTACCTCATTTTTCTGTTCTCCATGGTCCTTTTCTCAGCTTATTCACTCTTTTGAAGAAAAAGAGCTGTTGGTGATGTGCTAGTCTGCTTGAGTAGCTGCCTAACCCACTTCTTTTGAGCACAAAGTCTCATCTGTGCTTTTCCCGTAAGTGACCATTTCTCTTTCAGGGTCTCCATTTGTTTCATCACATGACTTGCCACCATCTTCTCTTGTCATGTGATTGGCCATCTGTTTTGTATTGGCCACACAAATTCCAACATGTTTGTTTCCCTTCCTAGTTTCCTCTAACAAAATTCAGGTAATTTAGAAACATATGCCTTAAAATCATGAGCAAAACAAAAGAATAACGAGCAAAGCTGAACTCAAGGGACTGTGAATCATTCTTAAGATTTTTAAAGGTTTTTTTTTTAAAAAAGAGGTTTCCATCTCTATTGTCTTTAAAAAAGTACCAAAATTTTTACTATTGAGGTAAATGCAAGAAATAGTATTTCTCAAGTGGCTTTACCCTGCTTAAGTACAGCCATTAATTGGCTTAACACCTCTCTCCCAAAGGAGCTAATGGGCCCCAATATGGAGACAAAAATCTCTCAGGAGGGTTTTCTTCTATGCTGCTATGAAAGATTCCAGTATCATCTTAGCTTTGGCAGAGACATCTCTCTATGAACACTTGAGTCTTACATGGGACACTATGTTGGCTCAAGTCAGGTCTATTCTCTCAGCATGGGACACTATCTTAAGGACCCAAGACCTACTATCTCTCTCTGTAAGCTCCAGGATGAGCCATGGAAAATCTCATGAAACATGCCCTACAGATTCCAGATTTCCCCATTAGGCTATACCTTGATCAGTGGGAAAGGTTTGACCCTGCCATTTTAAAAAGGAACAACTTATCTATTATTTCAGTATTGTTTGCATTCCATATGAAGTAGAAAGTGGCAAGATATGAGTATGGGATGGCAGTTTAAATTATGAGATTATTTTTCAGTTAAGCTATTTCTGCTTAAACATAGAAGATGAAGTTAAATTCCCGATGTTCAGGCTTTTATTATCTTTTATCTCAGGAAAGCCCTAGAAACTATGATATTTAATATGTCCCCTAAGGAGGAGAGAAATGTTTTTCATGATCTTGTCCTTGGATCCCCATCTGTCTCTCAGGGGGATATGATTCAATCCAATTTGTTTAATGAAGAAACTTCAGATAGGACCTCGGACACCTATGATCCATTTACTGGACATGATCTTTTCTGTGTTCAACAATCAGGTTCTAGAGGAGGGTCAAAGGAAAGTATAGCTGTTGCAATTGGGTGTGTTTTAAACTCACCCAAATCATCTAAGAGAAAACTGAATGATGATCAAGTTCAAGAAATCTGGACACTGGGCACTCAGTTGCACCAAGCCACTGCCTGAGGTCTGCTCTGAGTGTGAGGCAACCAACACACCTGACTCATAGTACAAGATGGCTGACTGTCCAGCACTCAGAGAGGGCCTAGGCCTACCAAAATCCTTGTTTCCCATTCTGAAGAGGCCCAAGGGAACCTACAATTCCCCTGCCCATGGACATCACCATTTGCTATGAGGAACACTGGGTAACACTGGATGTCATGTATGAGCTAATTCAATTACTTCATTCTGTTTTGATTTACTTCTCTGAAAGAGAAGATCTATAGCTACAGTTGAGGCTGAGGGGAACCCTAGTTCCTGCTGTAATGAGTCACCTTGAAGGGCAAGTGTTTAACCATGAGTTTCTCATTGTACCACAGTGTCCTACTCTCTTGCTAGGAAAATGTTTACTAGCAGGATTAGGGGGGGAACTCTCAAATTCCAACAAAAGCCAAAATGGATTTTACCTGTTGGAACTATGCCAGCTTCCCTTGACCTAATTAGCCAATAGGTGGATCCTGATGCATGGTGTGATAAGATACCTGACTCTAGAAAACCCTTCTTCCTCTACATATCAGAAAAGAGAGGAATTGCTTTGAGTGTATTGACCTAAGGCTAGGACAAGAACTCCTCCCAGTGGCATGCTTTCCAAAACATTAAATGGAGTGGCTGCTGGATGGCCACCCTGAATGAGGGTAATAGCAGCTACCACTATGCTAACAGAAAGCTGCAAAACTAACGTTAGGACAGAAACTAGAAGTTCTCACTCCCCATCACTTCAGAGCAATTCTTAAGACCCAATGTTACTTGTGGTTAACAGGGGAATGACTTGTCAAGTACCAGGGCATGTTCTTAGACATCCTGAGGTTATTATAAAAACATCCACTACTCCTAATTCTGCCTTTTTAATGTTTACAGGCCCAGAAATTAGACACTCTTGTGAACAAATGGTCTCTCTGACCTAAGCAACCAGGCAGGACATCAGTAGCCTGCCCCTCTAAGAACCTGAGGAACTGTGGTTCACTGATGGAAGTAGCTTTGTCCAAGAAGGACACAAAAAGGCAGGATATGCAATGATTAGTTTGCAACATGTCATCTAGACCAAACTCTTTCCTCTAGAGATTTCTACTCAAAAAGCAGAGCTCAGAGCTTTTACATGTGCATTGATTTTAGGAAAGGGCCAAAAGTCAAATAGCTTACAGATTTCAAATATGCCTTTCTAGTGCTACATGTCTATGCAACAATCTGGAAAAAAGGGGGCTTGATAAATAATAAGTGATCATCTATAACGTAAAAGGAGCAATTGTTAGAGGCAGTCCATCTTCCCAAGCAGGTTGTAGAGACATGCCTGAAGTCTCCTTGGGAAATCAAAAAGGTGATACTCAGGCAAGAAAAGCAGTCCTACAGCCTTCAAGACCTTACCCTTATTCCCAGTTCCTAAGGAACCATTCTGCATCCTTAAGGGATGCAGTGACAAGCTATAAAAGTCCTACATGAAAAATTGTCACCAGACTTTTCACAAGACTGAGAAGAAAGTTATTTTTGAGAACCTCTGGAAAATATGAGGCTCTTCTTCAGAAAGCAAGACTCCAGAATTGCTCCGTGTACAGATAATTTGAGTCATGAATGACCCTAATTCACCACAGCTTAAATGGACACCTGTATTGAAGCTCCTATTTGTAATCAGATACATTGTGTGGGTAATCTTGCTAAGGCTATGGCTGTCAAGCTCTTGGTAATTTATCTTACCTCCCTGTTTGGATACTTTGTCCTCCACAAGAAGAGTGGAAATCTGGCCTGCTCCTCAAATTTGTGTTCTATTATCCCAATATAATAGCAAAGTTCACTAATTCTTTTCAAATTTTCTTCTAACAAGTGTTCTCTTCAACCCACCTAGTGATCCACGACATCCCAAAGTAATAGAGAGCACATAATCCCCAGTAGGTAGGGTCTAAAGCCCCTTTCACCTGGAAGAAGCCATAGAAGACAGAAACCTCCAGTCCCTAGGCACCCCATAAAGAGTTATGGGGATATGTGTCTCTCAAGGGGAAATAAGACAAGAAGCTAGGATATGGGTAAAACTGGCTAGGGAAGGAGGCCTGAGAAGATCTCTTAACATGAGAGCAGAACAATTCCCAAAGCCCTGCACATGGACTTCTAGTGAGAACCCAAGCAGTACAGTTTTGCTAGTATGGCTGAGACCTGATGTCACCCTTAGGAGTGGATGATTCAAAAAAAGTCAGTCCACATTGAGTTTTTGCCGCTGTGCTCTCTCTTCCACAGTTCCTTCCCCCCACACACAAACACACTGTAGGGCATAGTTATTTTCCTACTTTTACTTGGCCCAAACTCATTCTGCAGAGCCAGTTTCTTTTACTAGTTTAATAAAACTTTGCTGCCCTTTGTGTTTGTCTTGACCCATTCTTTGCTCAGGACAGAAAGAACCTAGAAATCACATCCAGAAGGAGACTTCAGCGTCCTCAAACCTAATTACATAATTCCAAGATTGGCTCCTTTCTCTTGTAAATAAAGTGTTGAGACAGATGTCCTACTAAAAACTCCCTTGGTCCAGCATGAGATTTAAAGTGAACTTGAATAGTACTTCAATAGCTGAAAAATAATACCGATTAGATACAGTAGAAGAAATAAACATGGGTAAAAAGGAGATAAGGAAAATTGTAAATTTAAAAATGAAAACGTCAGCATCAGAACAGCTTAACTTTTTTTCTTTCTCTTTTCCCAGAACACAACAAGCCTGGGAATTCCCTTTCTTTTGCAAAGGTGTTCTACCATTTCCTATTGCACCCACAAAAGGTCCTCTTTCACCTGTGAATAGACCACCTTTTAACCTGTAAATTAGGGTTTCCTCTATAAATAGATCACTGTTTACTGTGAGCGAGCCATCCTCCTCCACCAGCCCAACCAGGATGGAGAATACAGATTGACAAATTCCACAGGTTTGGGCCATGAAAACCACAAAAGGATCCCCATGTCCACGCTGTAGGGCACCTCTCTTAGGGCCTGCACTCCACACTTGAATGTGTACTAAAGGTTCTGCCTAATGAACCCTTTCTGTACCTCTCAGACTATTGTTGAAAATTTTTTTACTACAAGGGGGTCAGTGAACCTGTAGACATTCTTTGTGTAGCGTGGATTAGGTTCATCATCTCAGCTTCTGGAATCTCCTCACACCCAGTGACAGCAAGAATCTGAACATGGAGTAGCATCAAATTAAAATACTTCCCACAGTGAATGGACCAACAGTGTGAAGAGACAGTATACGAAATGGGAAGAAATCTTTGTCGGCTCCTTTTCCAACAGAAGATATTTAGACTATATAATGATCTGAAAAATTTAACTCCAAAATAACAAATAATCACATTAAAACTGGACAAATGAACCAAATAGGCTTTTCTGAAAACAGGAAATACAAATGGCCCATATTCAACATAGTTAGCCTTCAGGAAAATGCAAATCAAAATGCACTGAGATTCCATCTCAGCCTAGTTAGAACGGCTGTCTTGGAAGATGCAAGGAAACAAATGGTGGCAGTATGGTGGGATAAGGAACCCTTGTATGCAAGTTAGTACCACTGTCACCAGACAAGGTCCAAGGAAGTCCCTGAAGCTGATATAAGAAGCCTAACTCTCTCCTTTCTTGCAGAATAAGTGTGTAGGTTTGCTGTCTCCCATCATGGAAAAAGAATTTTCAGGACTAGTTAACAAGAGGCACAGAAAGGTTCTGTCAGGCCTGGCCTAAACCAACCAGACAAAGCAAACAGGCTGCTTTTAGTAAACAACAGCAGCTTCTCAGTAAATAGGACAAATGGACTCAAAGTGAAGTACACAACAAATATACAACCCCTGGTGCCTAGGAGTCCCAGCGATTGTGTACACACCTGAGCAGACCTTGGGCACCCAAGTCATAAACATTTCGCTCAGATTCCTTAGCCCTTCAATATCTACATAAGCCTAATTCCTTTCCCAGTTACTGCTAATATCTCTCTTCTAGTGGTAGCCCATCCACTCATGCATGAAATCTTTCCCAGATAGCTGCTAGAATCTCTTGATTTTAGATGCTGATTGTAGTCCCTGTTCACTGGAATAAACTTTCATTTCAAAAGCCTATTTTTTGACAAGTAGATTCATGTGTGCCATCTATAACAGGTTTCACTAGGCAGAAATTTAAAGGTACATATTCAAAGAAATAGATTATAGTCCTTAAGAGAGTCCATTAATTCCTGGACCAGGACATATTTATGCTTCTCTTGTGAGGGTGGAACCCCAGGCAAAGTGGTCCATCTCCCAGAGGGTTAGTAAACCATTTTATAGCTATGGGCCCCATTTGTTTGTTTAAGTATTTAATTTAAATATTCTTTTCACTCTCTAAACCTGATCCTTTATCTAACATCAGGCTCCTGCTCTTTACTTTTCTAATTGAGCCAATTTATGGACTTTCACTTTTACTGAAGAATTTGAGGTGTGAAGGGTCTGGGTGAAAAGGAGCCTAAATTTAGCCAAGGGAATGCTGATACGAATCACCTTGGGTAACTTCGGCTGGGGCCCAGAGGTTGTAGTCTTCTTAAAAGTACAACTTTTAGTCATGATTTCCTGGTTTCCTTTTCACCAATCATTTTTTCTTCTACCCCACTTCATAATCACCATGTAAATCAGCTTGGAAATTTTTCTAAAAGCTAAAAAGAGAAATTATATGATCCAGCCATTACTGGGTTCTGGGGATTTTGGGTCTCCTTCTAGAAGTGGCTTCTAAATTCTCTGTGTCTTGAACAAAGAATCGGACAGCATGAGTGAAAGAGGCAGTGAGGGTTTACATTTAGTAAAGACAGGAAAGAAACATGCTCTGCAAAATGAGTTCGTGCCAAGTCAGTGTTGGGTTCAGAGGTGCACACGACTTCTCCGCAGCCAGCTGGGATGTGAACTTACCAGAAGCAACAAATTGAAGGAGAGCAGCTTAAAATGGAAAGCACTTCATTTGGAAATGAAGAGAAGAAGAGTAGGCACCTACCCCAAAGAGTCGGGTGGGGGGGCACCGGAAAGGTTTATACCCATGGCCTTTGTCCTCAGCATCCTTTCTTATGTTTGGAAATTTCCACTCCCCAGGTCCATGCTTGGAGCTTGTCAGTTTGATTTGCTCTCTGGACTGTTGTAGATGGATCCAGGGCCCAAGACCCTGCACAGGCACTACTGTCTGGTGCACATTCTTTGGGTGTGCATCGTTTTCTCCACCCATTTGTCCTGGTCTGGGCCTTATCTGTGAGGTTTATATGCTGATTAGGAGAGGCCTTACAGACAAGGCAACTTAACTTTAGTGATTAAGAGCATGTGTGTTATCTAGTGTGGCAATCTTTGTATACACATATCTGTAGGGAGAGGACTGTGATACTGATTATGCCCAAGGCAGACTGTGAAGAGTTAACCCCCAACCGGCTTGTTTATAGAAGTGAGTCTGACCAAAGCCTACGTGCTGAGGTCGGAGTACCTGGCACCCAAATTCTGTTCCCACAACTAAACCTTCAGACTAGAAGGACAATGTTCTAATTACAACCCTATATTTTGTCTATTCTGTTCCTAACTTGAGAATGCTTTGTCTTGTCCTTTCTGAGCCTTGTTTACATTAATTTCCATAGAAACCACAGGTCACCTTTACCCCAATGGATCACCAATAAAGGTCAGTGCCTGGGACTGGCCAGCGCCTTTGTGGGCTGCACTGGCACTGGTCGTCCTGGCTCCCACTTTCTCTTTCTTAGTTCTGTCCCTTAGTGCATTCTCTTTCTCAGGCCTGCGTCGCACACTAGGCAGGTGGGGACTGGAACCTGACTGCAGGGGTCTCTGCCACTTGGCGCCCATCGTGGGGGCTTGAACGACAAGCAATCACCTGCTCCGTGAGGCTACTCAGAATAAAAAGGACAAAAGCAAAAGAAAGAAAAGAATTGACAATGCAGTGGACCTCGCATCAAGGTCAAGGACAAGCACAAAATCCCAGAAAAAAAGAGGTATGTGCTTCAGATGGAAGCAGGTAGGAAAGGGAGTCAGCTGGGACTAAAGCACAAGGTAATCACTCTCGGCCCATGCTGGCCTGCACTATTGAAATAATTGCTTCAAGAGATACTTAAATAAAATCATTATTCACCAACAGGAACTTTAGACATGGAACTTAGGGAGCGTGTCAAAAATAACATCCAGACAGCTCAACGAAGAAGAAAAGTGACCTCCCCTGAGACTTTCACTGAGACCTTGAGAGCTTGGAGCCTTGTGCGCCGAGCCTGGGAGCCGCTCAAGCTTCTGCTCCATGCCAATCAGTCGCGGGGCAGAACGGTCCGGTTTCCGTCTTAGAACAACTGCTCGCCCAATCGGCTGTCCTTCACAGGCGGACTGGCCTCTCAGAAAATGTGACGCCCACCGTTACAGGCCAACCCCAGTGCTCTCCTTTGGAAGAGGTCGAGCTGCCTCCCCCTCCGCTTGAGCTGCTAAGTTCCCAGGTGCGGAGCAGGTGAGGAAAAGGCAGGAGGAGAACTGCTGGGCCTCAGTGTAGCCGAGGGTGCGCGCGGGTGCCGTGGCCGGACTCAGAGAGGGTCCAGCAGGCCTTGCACTCAGATGGGAAAGAACTGAAATGAGAAAGTAAGTAATGGATTGAGAACAGCTAGGAAAGCTCTGAAAAGCATAAAGCAAAATAGTGAGAAAAACTGCTCCTGGCTTTCAGAGCCAAGGCCAGTGCTGTGGATGCGGCTGCAAAGGTCTGGAATCCAAGACAAACCCTGAGAAACCGCGACTGTGCCCTACCGGATATCAAGAGATTACAAGGAAATCAAGTTCAAATTGTAGCTAACTGATAAATGCATCTTTGTTTCAATGTGAGGCCATGTTTAATTGGTGTGCTTAAAACATTTCTTGTGCATTGCAAATCCTTAAATTGTGCTTAGAGGGTTAACTTGCTCTTTTCTGTACTTTGTTGATGAAGAACTCAAGGTCACTACTGTTCTATTGGCAGCCAGTCGAATTTTAAAATGTAACAATCTAAGAACAGGAAAAAAAAGGGGACACTTTAAAATTTTAACAACTGAAGACAAGTTTATTGTAGAAGGTTTATAGTAAGTGAGATAGAGGAAAAATATGAAGAAAGCTATAAATAAAAGAGATATACTTTTGATATGAAAGGATTTTGTATGTTTATCTGGTTAGAAGGATAAAGAGAGATCTGTAAGACCAGAAGGCCTAGGTACGTCCAGAAGGTGTGTGGAGTGATTTAGCAAGGAAATATGTGTGTTTGCTTGTTAGTTTCAAGTTTGTTATAAAAGGTTTGCATTTACAGGCATAAAGAGACTTACATCAATGAATATTACTTAAATATGTTATTGTAATATGCTTACATTGGTTGTCATCAAAGGGTTAAGTTCTAAATATGTTATTGTGATATGTTCACACTGGTCATCTTCAAAAGATTACATTTTCTATGAGAAAAACAACAAGGTTTCATTGAAAAGATGCTTTTGGTACCAAACTAAATTAAAGGGCATAAGGTTTCATACATATAATTGTGATAATTATTATTGTTAATTTTCTGATATACTAAATGACTTCATGCTTTCTGATTATACAGGTTTTCTAATATATTGTTTATGGCAATAGCTTTCTTTTGATTCAGGTATTTGTCTTTTTCTTGCACTCCAGGTACTTATGATAACAGGAATTCAACTACTAGAACAACCATGATTGATAAAAAAGAAGTCTTCCAACTATATTTTATATTTCAAAGTACTTGATATCCAGGTAAAATTATAATAGCTAAGTTCACTATTCCCATTGCAATGCTAATGTTATTGCTCTTCTCTTCTGGGTGTTCAACAACTAAAGTTTAGAGACCAGAACTAGAAAGGTAGCTGGGCTATGAGGACAGCCAATATTTTGGCCCTGGCCCTTCAAGGTCTACAGGCAACCCAGGACATGAGGGAACCTTTGCTACAAGATCCTACAACTTTGGTAAGTCACCCAACCTCTTGAGCAGGGAGACTGTGGGACACCAAAAAGATAAGAATATACAAATGTAAACTGTGCCAAAGGAGTGTCACTTGAAGGGAAAAATCTCCCACGCTTTCACAGAAAGCAACATGGTCAAGCAAGGCCATGATGCAGCCTGATGGCTGACACTGACAGGAGCTGAGCAGCTCTATACAGGGTTTGAGCCATGCCTGTGGAGACTTAATTGACCTTAATAGACAGCAAGAGGTTAATTTTAATTAACACATATCTCACCTTAACTTGGTCTTGAACACACAGTAGAAAAGTATAACCTAAAGGTATATGAAGTCAAGACCATGGTAATAAAGCAGGATATAAGAAGGGCTCCAATTGCTGACCCCTTCTGGCAGTATCCAGCTACACTGCTGACTCCTCTCTATGAAGGGTCATTAGAAGAAACTTGGTAAAATTTATAAACCTCAACAAGAGTTTTTAAATTTTTAGCTAACATTGTTTTTTTATAATTATTAAATTTTCAATCTTTTTACAGCTAAAATGAAAAGAAAACTCATGACAAAATATCAGACTTATAGATAAGTTCTATTAATAAGAGGGTCTAAGAGTCAGCAGGTTACAATCACTATTTTGGTCCTTTAAAAACAGTTTCTAGCCAGGGATTTAGCTCAGTGGTTCCTCCGCCTCCCTCGAAAGTGCAAGGTCCCGAGTTCGATCCCTGGTACCAAGAAAAAAAAAAAATACGAAGATAAAAACAGTTTCTAAACATGATTCTTTCCCCAACCTGCTTTGTCATTTTAGTAAGTATAGTCTAATTATAATTCTCTAATTTCTTAAAAATTTTGTTTATTCTTGCCTATAGGCTGCCAAACTTCAAGTGATCATATAGATAAAATCAAAAACAAATGTGCTAGATTTTTTAACCAAATCCACCAGATTAACTTTATAAAAAGTTTATAATTGCTAAATTATAACATGATTTTTATTTAAGGCCTATTGAATTAGCTCTCTGAAGAGAGCTCCTAACTGCAGTCTCCTCTACATCAACCCTTCTCAGCTTGAAGCAGTTGGATTGAAACTATGTTCTCTCTCCCTTAACCACAGTTGGAGATGCTCTTTATAAAGGAAGTTATTATAGACATCTAAGTCAGTTAGACACATTATAAGCCCTTGTGACATGGGTCCATTGGACAACTCACTGGGACAAGCCATTGTTGGAGGTACTCACCCTTCCCTGAAGGCACAATTATATAAACAAAAAAGAGCTGGTATGGCTACCTCCACAAGCTCAATTAGATCTTGTTACTTTCATTTTAAAATTTTTAGATCCACTTATGGAAAGTAAATATATACAAAGATAGACCTACAGACATGTCCTAGACACTAGTGTTGTCAAGGATGTCCTAACTAAAAGGTAAATGGCTCAAAACAATTAATAACATAGGGGCCAGGGGATGGTTATTTTTCAACAAAAAATAAAGAGATGCTGTGGCCATCACCCCAGAACATATCACCATGGACCAACAAGATGGATTCACTGCAAACAGCACTATGTGATGCCCCTGCTGAAAGCCATGTGAAGGCTGAATCTGAGCAACTCCCCTCACCTGCAAGAGCCCTTGGACCTGCAAAGGTCATCAGACCTGATTCAGCTGCTGTTTTCAAACAGAGAATGGGGAGATGGAGAGGATCATAATGTCAATTATGCCCAAAGCAGACTGTAAAGAGTTAACCCCCAACTGGCTTGTTTGTAGAAGTGAGTCTGACCAAAGCCTACGTGCTGAGGTCAGGGTAACTTGCACCCAAATTCTGTTTCCACAACTAAACCTTCAGACTAGAAGGACAATGTTCTAATTATAATCCTATATTTTGTCTATTCTGTTCCTAACTTGAGAATGCTTTGTCGTGTCCTTTCTGAGCCTTGTTTACATTAATTTCCATAGAAACCACAGGTCACCTTTACCCCAATGGATCACCAATAAAGGTCAGTGCCTGGGACTGGCCAGCGCCTTTGTGGGCTGCACTGGCACTGGTCGTCCTGGCTCCCAC
>NW_004624738.1:4219542-4290099 GCF_000247695.1 Heterocephalus glaber | reverse complement strand
TCCCAGATCCTCTTTTGTTGCCAGTTCAGAGTCCAGGTGGTTGAGTATCAGAGTGTTCCATCTCGTTTCCCTTTGAGGTTGCTGTAGGTGATCTGGAAGTCTGTTTTTGAGGCTTGTTTATGTGTCTTCTCATTTCCACGGGGGAAGGGGGTGCTTCTGGCACCCACGAGGCTCACCTTCTCTGCCCTAGGAGCTTGGGATGGAGGCGAGGAGCTTCCTTCCAGGTGCCAGGACCAGCTGAGCTTCTCTGCCCTAGGAGCTTGGGATGGCGGTGGGGGAGCTTCCTTCCAGGTGCTGGGACTGGCTTACCCTGAATCTTTTTTTTTTGGTGCCAGGGATCAAACTCTATTCCTTATGCTTGCAAGACAGGTGGTGAAACCACTGAGCTAAATCCCCAGCCCCCCCCCACCACCACCACTAAAGTTTTAATACTTTGTAGTCAGGATTAACGCAAAAGTCCAGTTAGGCCCTTATTTTACATTTTTTCCTGCCTACAAACCCCTTTCCCATACAAAAGTAGCAAAAAAGTACACTGTCACCAGCCTGAGAGCAGACTACTACTACGAGAGAGAACACAGTAGCCCAGAGCTGAATGGTGACTGTCCTTTTGTATTTCCTACTGCTCAAGCTGGTGTCAGGCTAGGTTATCCTATGAAAAACTTGCTCAAGTTGATAGGAGAGAAACTGAAGACCCCTCTCTCCGGGTACAAGTGCAGAGCTTTGAGGACGGTTCCATTCATCTATCCTGGGATGCTGTATTAACTGTTCCTGTCTACTTTCCAAGCCAGGTTTGCTGACCCTTACCCTACCTCATTCCCCCTGAGAGACACATATCCCCATAATCCTTTATGGGGTTCTGGGGAAATGGAGTTCTGTATATTCATACAGCTTCTTCCTGATGGAAGTGGCTATGGGCCCTACGTACTGAGGATTGTGTGCTCTCTGACTACTTTGAGATATTGTGGCTCACCCACTGGTTTAAAGAAACAAACACCTATTGGAGGCAGCAAAAAGGAAGTTCATGTCTAAAGAAGGCCCGGTCAGTTTGTCAGAGTCATTTGGCTGTCAGGTTGGGGAAGTAAAGCCCAAATAGGAGGAGAAGCGGGTCGTATTTCCATGCTTCCTGTGGAGGAGAGAGTATAGTGTAGGGCAGTGCTGGTGAAGCTATGGCACATGTGCTGCAGCTAGCTGCTTGTTTGTTATCAGTGAAAGCTCTAAAAGCTTCGCCGTCACTGGCACAGTGGCATGTTAGATGAATTATCAGGAGCCTGAAAGCCATTGTCTCAGAAGATTACCCACATCATGGATATAGTTAAAAAACAGGAGCTCTAGTACAGGTACCAGTTTAAGCCAGGGCAAATTAGGGTTATTAGTGTTTCTCCTTATCTGCACTTGGAGCACCACTGGACTTTTGACTTTTGATGAGTAACCTAAGGTTCATAGAAGTAGCTTTCTTCTTTTGCATGGTCTGGGCTTCCCAACCAAAAGCTCAGAGTGGGCAAGCTTTGCAGACCTGCTGAGTGGACCCAGCTAATCTTAGTCCTGCAAACATTCAAGTTCAACATTCAACATTCACCCCTGTAGGGCTTTTATAGCTTTCCACTGCATCCCTTGAGGAAGGATGAGTTTAATTATTCCTCAGGAACAGAGAATAAAGCAGTCTGTAAGCCTGCCTTCTTGTCTCCATGAAAGCTTTCAGATTTCTGAGGAAGACTTCCGGCATGCCTCTTTGAGGTCCCTTTCAATGCATGACAGCAACCTCTTTGCAAAGGTAGACTGGCTCTAGGAGGTGCAGAATTTACTGTCTGTGTTTCATAAATGGTTGCTTATTAGGCAGCAAGCTCCTTTTCTCCAAATTGCTTCATGAGAAAGTAGCATTAGAAAGGTATTTTTGACTTAATATTGATGGCTGAGGAATGGCTATGAGCTCTGCTTTTTGAGCAGAGGCCCCAGGGGGAAGTTGGCCTTAATAACCTGTTGTGAACTGATAGCCTTTTGATGTCCTTCTTGGACAAAGCTGCTTCCATCATGGGCCACACCTCCTCGGGTTCTTGGAGGGGCAGTCACTGATGTCCTGCCTGCTTGCATAGGTTCAGGGAATCACTTGTTCACAAGAGTGGCCAACTTCTGAGCATGAAAGCATCAAAGTGCAGGATTAAAAGCAGTGCAGGTTTTTATAGTAACCGCAGGGGTATCTAAGAAGCATGGCCTAGTGTAGTCCCAGTAGGCAAAGTCTGCTTTGGCCTTTGCCAGAATTGGTGGAAATCAATTTTGCTAGTAAATCCCTTCCTACTAAGAGAGTAGGCAGTGTGGGACAATTAAAAGCTCACAGTTCAGTGTTTGACTTTTGAAGCGAATGTCAGCCAGGAGTAAAGAAGCTCCAGCTAGGGCTTCCCTGGACCCCAATTATTGCTACAGATTTAGGGGAGGGCTTTCCAGAGAAGGAAGTTAAGGTAGTGGCCAAAGGAACTCAAACTCCTTACCACCAAATCTAGGGTTGTTCAGGATGCCTTGCAGAAAACACAGATGTCTGTGGACAAGGGCATTTCAGGTTGTCCCAGGCCTCTTCAGCCCTCTTTATCAGAGTGAGAGTTTTCCTAGCCCAGCCCCTGTCTGGGAGTGGAGACAGTGGCTCTCCAGTGCCAAGAGTCAGGCACATCATGTGGGCTACTTGGTGTAAGAGGCAGGGCCCTGGTGGTGGCTTGGAACATTCTCATACCCAGGGTCTGGTTTTCCTGCAGACCTTGGTTGGCCCTGGGTTTTTCCTTGAACAACTTGGGTGAACTTAAAGCTGTGCCAGTTGGGACAGGATAATTCTGGTCTGGCTCTTTTCTCAGCCCTTTACCTTTCATCCTCATCTAGAAATTCATCCTGAATGCTGAACAAAGAGGAGGCCACGTCCACCAGTTGGGTCATGTTTGAAAATACTGAGTTTCTCTGGAGAACCAGCCTCTGGAGAGAGCTCCTAAGAGAGGAGTGGTTATAGGAGGACAGAATAGTCAGAGACATCATTCCCTTCTTCCTCAAGGGCCACCCTAAATACCACAGTTTTGGAGCCTCCCTAGAGATAAAGAATCATCAAAGCCTGAACATAAGAGATTTCACTCCACCTTCTCTGCTCTATGCAGAAATGATTTACCTGAAAAATAGTACATACTTTAAACTGTACCCTGTACCCACCTCTCACTAGTCTCTGCTTCATACTGGACCTAACAGTACAGGCAAGAGTGGAGTCCACAAAGCTCTGTTACCTTTAGGGTAACATTCTTCCCAATTTTTAAGTACACAGCTTAATGGTGAGGTACAGACACATGATAGTCTATACACGTACATATCATATTACTCAATTATAAAGAACAAAACTGGCATTTGCCAGAAAATAGATGTAACCAGAGATTGTTATATTAAGTAAAATAAACCAGACTCAGAAAGATAAGTTTTGTATGTTTGGGCCAGGGATTTAGCTCAGTGGTGCTGCCGCTTGCCTCGCAAGCTCGAGGTCCCAAGTACGATCCCCGGTACCAAAAAATAAAAAAATAAATAAATAAATTAACTATTAAAAAAAATTTTAAAAAAAGTTTTGTATGTTTTTCCTGACATGTAGACTCTAATAGAAAAAAACAAAAAAGAGGAGACACTAAAGTAGGTGACTATTCGATAAAATGAGTGGATGAAGGGAGAATAATGCAGGGAATGGATAAAATCAAAATATATTATAGGGATATATAAAAATATCACAAGGAAACCCAACATTTTGTAAAAGTTAATGTACACTAATAAGTATATATATTTTAAAAACAAAAAAATAAGAAAAGGAGAAGGACCATGTTGAGCCATCCTGACTATTTCCAAACCCTAGCTTGCCATTCTTAATTTCCTTTGAAGTTTTTTTCTTTTGTTTATTCACTTCCCAAAGTTCTCTACTTTTGCTAAGTATCTGCCTTCACCCAAGCAATTATTTCATCTGTTATTCTAAGACCCTTACTGGAATACTGAATACCAAGTTTTCCTCTACTTTCTATCTCCATTTGATTAGTCAGTGTTTTTTGTTTGTTGTTTGGTTTGTTTGACTGTTTGGGCACTGAAGCTTTTATTGCTATTTCATACATCTCTTCCTATAATATATAGCATATAACTGGTTAGCTTTCATAAAAAATTCCAACCAGTTAGAGTTTTTCAATGGGCAACTAATTTCAAGAAATTAAAAGTAGTTTAAGGAATGGAAGAGTCACATAGAAAAGCATGTAGGAATAAAATTTGCTTTAGCAAATGTGTTTGTACATAACTACGCTTTCTCTGACTCTTAAATTTTAACTTTCTTTTTTTAAAATTTTATTTTATTGGTACATTTTAGGTATACAATTTAATGACATTCATCATTGGAAATTTGCACCTTTACATAATCTCTCTTGGTTCTTATTTTTCACCCTTCCCCTGCCCTCCCTTCAACCCCTCCATCCCTCCCTATTTACAAAGACTTTGTTTCCATTTTTCATTTTCTCCTATTAATTCCATTACCTTCTTTCTTTCCCCTTCCCCTTTGCCCCTTTTCTTCTTATTTCCCGTTATTTGTTAGACCTTTTAGTCCTTATTTAACTTTCATTTTCTCACACTAGAGAAACTATTCGGTTTTTACACGTGTCCTATTTATTTCACTTAAGAGTATCGCCTCAATGTGCATCCATTTAGCTATAAAATTTTAACATTCTTAATTACTATTAATCCTATGATGTACTTTCCATTGTTGATCCCCAAACCATTTGCAGTCATTAAAAGATAGAGCTCCTAAATTTTAAGGGATCCATTCACCCGGGGTATTTTTATATGATTTTAATGATGTGTTCTGAGCTCTGCCATTTCTTGTTCCACTTTCTGGAGTGTTTAAACATTGTTTGGCTTTAACCCTTCTCCTAATAGTTCCTGGTTAATGTAGGGTCCCTTTTCTAGACATGAACAATTTCTGAACATTTCTGAAATCTATCTTCAAGATGCCAGGCTCATCCTCTGTTCTCCCTCTTCTCCACTATGTCCCATTAGCAGAGGAGTGGTAGGGTCTGTCTCTGTGCTTATGAAGATATTTAACAATAGCCTGGGGTTCATGTGTCTTCTATGTATACTAATTTCCCTGAATTTGATAGCTTTGTTTTTCTGTATTTTCATTTTCTATTAATTTTAGAGTCTTCAAGATAATTGAGCAAATGAACTAAGCTGCATTTATGACTATATTAGAATCCCTTTCTTTGTGGTTTTATCTTATTTTATATTGCAATTTAATTCAACATATCAGACCTCATTGATGCTATGTTTCAGAGCTTGTACTGAGCTGCTTTATATCAGATACCAGAATGATGCTCAATTAAAACCATCCAGGATCTCAGACCTTAGAACTAACCTTGACAGCAGTTACACATATTCACAAACAGGGGCAATGCTAAGGTAGTTGAATAAATACCAATCCTCAAGTATAAGAATTACTCCTGACATTCAAAGGATGCTGTTGGTGAATGTTTTATAAAAAATTAACACACGAAATTATAGTTTGTGTGATTAGAGAACATAGAATCACCATCACTTATTTGATATCTGGTAAATCTTTCCATTGGTAGAAATCAATGAAATCATACCCTTCCATTAAGACTATGGTCATTATCTTTGATAGTAACAAGTATGTCTTGTTAAAAATTTTTCCTTTTTTATTTTTTAATTGGAACTTTGGTATGCTGAGTTGTAAGAATACCAGTGCTTTTTACAAGGCAAGTTTTCAGGACTTGAAACATAGAGCTTCTAAGCTTGAACAATTGCTTTACCTTTTTCCACCTACAAAAGGCAGACAGTATGAATCTTTTCCATGAGTTCAAAACTGGATTTTAAGGGCTTGAAATATACTGAAATTCAAATTGCCACAACACTAAATTTTTGGCTCGAAACAGTCTATGCGGTTGCTTCTCACTTTGGCAAGCCAAACATGAGAGTATTATGGTTTATCAAAACCTCATGCTGTAGAAGTTTTGCAGATAGGTTTCACTTTGATCAGAATGAAAAAAGCAGTCAGTTCTGTCACTGTTCAGCATAAGGGACATCCTTCTAAAACTGTTGCAGGTGCCACGGTGCTGGTGAACAATACTTCAATTTGAGTGGTTGCTTCGTATATCCATGTGCAAAGTCAGCAAAATCTCTTCCATTGTTCCCGTAGAGTAAGTGCTTAAAACCATCAAGATGGATGAATTTTATCAAAGGCAAGACCTTAAATTACCACCTGTACAAAGATTTTCATAAAAAGTCAAAATATAATATTAAATTAATTTCTATGGCACAGAATTTTACTGGCTTTAAGAAAAAAATGATACTGTACTTCATTGAAATTCAGAAAATTTTTGCTTTTTTCTGAGTGAAGGAAAAGCCCATTTTCAGAACACTTATATAGAGAGATTTATTCATAGACTGCTTGGATATTTTTGGCCATATGAATGAAGCAGATCTTCTGAATCAAATCCTTGAATTAACTGCTTTGAATGATACTGAAACTCTGTGGAGAATTCTGGATAAACTGTAATTTCAGAAGAGACTTCTGGATGCAAACAACTTTGCAAACTTTCAAATTTTGGAGGAAGAACTTCTGAAAACCAGTGTTTTAAAACAGCTGAGCCTGTGGATTTTTCTGCAATCACGAAACACACACATTTCACTGCCCAAAAAAGGTTTTGAATTTCTTTTCTTACTATCAGAGATTCCAATATTTTACAGTATTTTAACATTTTAAAATTATTTAACTCTCCTGCCTTTAACTCCTTAGATATTTTGGAAATTATTTTGTCATATTTAATGAAGGAAAATATAATTAATTTCTGTTTACATAGTAAGCGCTCTCCATTCTATCTGCTGAATAACTTTTACTGTGTTTTCAGATAGTTTTAAAAATTATGTATCAAGTTATATGATAAAGATATATCTACTATTTTCTCATATGAAAAAATAGTAACAGAGGGAAGGGTAAAAGGAAAGAGAAAAATGAGGGAAGAGGGAAAGGGAGGAAGAAGAACTTTGGGCATTTGGTAAGGAATTTTACATGAACTGTAATTTATTGTTACTCTAACCAAATGTTTTAGGGACGTCTATGAGTATGTTTTACAGATTAGAAAAGTGAAATTCAGAAAAGTTAGTAGTTAATACTTCCGGCTGGTTGTGAAAGAGACTTGTTCAAATAAATAATTATGAAGAACTAAATTAGCATGGAAGGAAATTGGGTATAATCCATTCTATGTATGTATGTGAATGTGTATATATATATATGTGTGTGTGTGTGTGTGTGTATGTGTATAATGGGTATGTACATGAATGTGTGTGTGTGTATATATATATATATATATATATTCCTCTGAATAAAAAATTTAAGTTTTATAGTGACAAGGATTAAATATGAGCTTTTATTAACTTGGTAAGTAGCATGTGAGTGCATCATTCCATATTAAATTAAAATATTCCAGCTTTGTCCTTGCTCACTCTGGCCTGTGTGGTATCAGTGTTGTGGGCTGTTTCTCACAAGAAGCCAGGTCTGGATATGCTCATTGCCACTGTCCACTTAGTAACCCAGATTTTAACATTCCAGGGATTGAAGAATTTTTATTTCTTGTTGCTCTACTAGCCCACTCTCTCAGAGATGTCATGCTGGTGGAGATATTTAGTCAGTCAAAGTGATATTTTAGAAATTGTACATTTTCATTTAAAATAAGGATTTTTATTGAAAATTTCTGTGGCCCAAAACCTTTTGAACAAAACTCTCCTTTATTTCTCCAGTGAATCTCCATTTAATGTCAGGAATTATCTTGACAAATCTTCTCAAGTATTCTCTTTTGTCAGCCATATGGAGAACAGTCATTCCTAGAAGAAAAGGCCTGCCTGCCACATGACCCACCATGTATCTAGGTGCACGCCCTACATCAAAACATTCGGGTTTTAATATATTGTTTGATGTATTTTTTAAACAACACTATGCCACAAGAATATTTCACATAAATAAATATTTAACCATGGAAATGTTTTATTTCTCATTGTCTGGACTTCAAATATAGATTAAAAACCCCTATGTACTTACTATCCAACTTCAGTGATTACAGGTGTAGTCAGTTTTGATTTTCATCTGTATCTCCACCCAATTCTTTGTTCTCCACATTGGTTTCTTTCAAAGCAGATTTGAAGCACTGGATCATTTCACTAGCAAATGCTCAAGTATGCATTACTAAAAAGATGAGGATTTAAAAAGACAAAATGCCACACTCACATCAACTTACTTTGAATAATTCTTTAATATAATCAGTATTCAGTGTACAAATATCCTTGATAGACTCTACATGGTTGTTTTGGTTTGTTAAATCAGCATTCAAATTCCTCATATTGAATTTGGTTGATTTGTTTACTGCGTCTCTTATTATCTCCCCATCTCATTTTATTTCTCCCCTTGTTATTATTTTATAGCCACATTTCAAAAGGTTCACTATTTTCCACTCTGGCTATAACACAATTTATTCAGACATTTTGCTATTATTGAGCATTTTGCTTCATTTCCAATTTTTCTCCTATTAAATAATGTTCCAATGAATATGCATATAGATAAATCATTGAGCACACCTAGAATTATCCTATTAGGATAAATTCTTAGAAGTAGAATGTCTCATGGCTCTTTTCTTAAGGTTCCAATACAACTTGTCAAATCACTCTTCAAAATGATTGAGCTAATTTACACTCCTAAGAGCAGTACCGGTGTAGCTATGCCCCCCCCACCCCACCATCTACACTGCATAATATCTTTATTTTAAATATTTGCCAATTTGATAGACCAAAAAGATATCTTGCTGTTTTAATTTGCATTTTTCAGACTAATAGCAAGAAGGAGTGTCCTGAATCCTTGAATCTTTGTTCAGTGCTTTCTGAGGCTGTAAAACCACTTACTGGTAAGTCCAGAAAAGAGATAGATGTTTAAAGGTAAGACCTGCAAAACGCAGACTTGCATTACAAAGCTTAAGAGGAAATAGTAGTACTTATGAAAAACTGAATGTATGTATTTTTTCTGTCTTGAGGTCAACTTAAGTGTTTTTAAAAAGTTTTTCCCTTGGTGGGTTTGTCTGCAATGCTGCCGATTTCCGGTTGGGATACACCTTCATGCTCTCCTTCTGCGTCATCCAGGGGACCCCCAAAATGCATGGTTCTCAAGCATTCTTACATTCTTTGTCACAAAAGTTACATGTCATATCATCACCGAACTGTCACTGTGATGTGCTATGGGGGAATATGGGCTAAAACATAGTCCTGCCAGTGGGGTGGGAAAAGACCTGAAAAGACTTTGTCTAGAATGTGGGAGATGGGGCCAACAGGAAGATTAAACATTTTTCTATATGAATTTTGGTCATTAGAGTGTGTCTTTATGTGAGACATACCTGTTCATTTCCCTTGCCAGTCTGTGAATGATGAACAAATGAAAGAATGAATGATCGTGTTTTGGGCACAGTCTCTCAACAAGTTACAAATCAACCAAATTGCACTGTCTTTCCACCTACATTTCATCTCTAGTCAACTTTTATTGCAAGAACCACGCAGTCAGTAGCCCTGTATTTTAAAGGAAGCTTTTATGTCTAACTTCTTTCTCAGAATTCTTCAAAGCAGCTTAAATAGCCAGGGTCGTCTTGTGTATGCTTTAGCTGAGGCCAGGCGAGAACTCACTGGTCTGAAAGGCAACTGACCAAGGATCACAGACTGATTGATTGTGAGTTTGCTTCCTTTGCCATTGTGTAAAGAAGAGTTGCCCCTTCTGAGGAAAACTTAACCATGTGCCTTTCGTTTTTATGGGATTCACTTCCTCTCATCAAGAGTCTTCTTCCATCAGCTGTCTCCTCTGTGCTAGGCCATCAATCTTGCCGAGAGAAGAAATGTGGTAACAGAACCCTGGATCCCATCTTTTCACACCTTACTTGAATAAGAAATACTTTTTCTACTCTTACAATGCTTAACTCATCCACAGTGCTTTTTAGAGAATGTAGATTTTGAAAAACCACAAAGGGCTGCAACTAATCTCTTTATACACTCAAATAGAAGATTGTCGACAGAACTTACATAATAAAATATGACAGAAAGAGAAAAGGAGGAAGAGATGAAAAAGGAAAGAGATGGGGAGAGAGATAATAGGGAGTTGATAGGAATCTTTTGTCATTATTTTTATTGATACATTTGTACATATTTTGAGATCAAATATGTTTTCGATTAATCTTTGCATGGGGTAGTGATGCCCTACATAAAATTTAAAATCTTTTGTACAACAAAGGAAACGACAGAACAGAGATAATCTACAAAATAGGATAAACTATTTCCAAACTAAGCATTTCACAAGGAATTAATATTCAGAACATACAGAGAATAAAACAGCTCACTAGAAAACAAAAGAGAAAGAACCCCATTAAAAATGAGCTAAAGATTTGAATAGATATTTCTCATATGAGATAATTCTTTATGTCCTATAGGGCAGCATTTTTTTAAAATGGTGCTTCAAGGACCTTTTGAAGTGTTGAATTGTTAATTGATATGCTTGCAGATTATTTTGTGGTTATACATATATTAGAAATACTTGTTAAATTATTTAAGTGTACATCTATGTGTGTATAGATATATAGGTACAGATAGATGTATGGATAAACATATTAAGCTCTTGACAAATTTTGCATTGATGCAACCTAACTTCATTTAACCAGTTTCTCAAATTTATTTTGCTATATAATCGTGTATTTTATTTTACTGAGTGCCTACTAACATTTTCTGCAGTTTCTTCAAGATGGACTATGGTAGAATAGAAGTTATTTGGACTGGCATATCAGAAAATGTGCTAAACTCGGTATTGCTTTTTGGTTGTCTTCTTAACCCTGCATGCTCTCTCCCAGCCTGTCTGCCTCCAATCTATGTCGCTTACCTTCGTTAATCGCGAATGTCTGAGAGCTCTTTTAACATAAAGGCCTGTATAATACTCCTAATTTTACTCACTGTCTTTGAAATATTTTTCCTCAGTTTCATTGGCAAATTCTCACATTTTTTTAATATTCAATTCATCTGACTGCCATTTAGCATTACGTATAATACTTCCAAATATTATGCTCTTTTTATCTTAGATTCCATAGAATTATACTTACCAGTTTTAATATTTAATCTATACTATAATATCTAAATATTTATCTGCTTTTTTAAAGATTGTTTGCTCTTTGAGGTCAGGGAGCATATCTTATTAATATTATTTTATACCCCCCCCCAACTAAAACAGTGTCTGGTACGTGATTGTTTTCCAAGTTAGTTAATTTTCTCATCCAATAAATTTTTTCATTGAATTATAGGAAGCATAAATATCCTGCATCCCGTCCTCAAAGTGCATCTTGCAATATCTAAGGCTACATTATCACTCAAGGATACTTTGAGTGTCCCCTGTGGAAATGATGAAAAGTCTGCTTGCCTAAATGTCTGGGCCATTCTGTCAATTTGGCTGTGATTAGAGCCACAGAACTATAAAATGCAAAGGCATAAGTCAAGTCATATACTCTTCCACTTGATTTCTCCATTTATTGTGGGATTTGTTTTGTGTTTTCTCTAGGCTTCAAAAGTATTTTAATATGTAAGTTTAATTGTGTATATTTTTGCATCCACAGAAATGCAAAAAAAATCTATCAAATAGTCAGAAATTCATGACCCTGAAGGTCTCCTAAAGAATATGGACATTTTCTAGAAATTTTTCTCTGTTCCCATAGGGAACAGAGGGGAGCAGTATGTTCAAGCATGTGGGCATGAGAAGTAATGTCAGGTTCAGCTTTAGCACCTGCAGCAGTTCATGCTTCTTATATTCTTCCTATATTACTCTTTAATAATGGATATAGCATGCCAGGGTACAATTAAGAAAATTACCCAATGTGCTGCTTTTTAGTCACTATCATTAAGGGCTGATATATCTGATGAGTCACAAATAAATCAGTAGTCTTTGTTATTCTTCAGCTATCATTATTAACTCATATTCACAAGCCTGATTCCTACCTAGAAATATTCTTTTTTTTTTCTGTGTTTGGTTGTAGGCACTATACTTGAAGAAATAAAATAACATACGTTGTGTGAATAATTTACATTATGTCTGGCTGGAGCAAGCATCAGGAAGCAAAAAGAATTTCATGAAGTTAGAGTAATTGACACTCATTCTGTGAGGTTATTAATTTAACTGCTTAATTTAGAACAGTTCTAATAGCCAATCACCACTGTTAATTTATTTCCATTCATTTGTTTACCCACCACTGCATTCAATCAATTATGCAGTAAAAATAGGTAGTGAATGCTTGTTATGGGCATGGCAGTGCATACAACAGACTTTGCTTCTCAACGTAGCCCTTAACATGGAACTCTGAGCTTTGCACAGGACAAGGACACAGATCCTAGTGATTTAATGTATAAAAGTAATTGCCTTAACTGATATTTTCAAAGACAGCAAAAGCATCAAGCTTGGAGTAACTTAGTGTAACTGCTCTCGACTGAGTGTCTGTGTAAAATATAAACACTGCAGCCATCTATTTGTACTGTCCACTGTGGTGGGCACTAGGCATGGGAGCTTCTAGGGTACCTGAAGTCTGGCTACCTTTAACTGATCACACATGTACAGTGCACATCTAATCTGAAGACTAAGCATGAAAAAATATAAAACAGGTCATTTAAAATTTTATATGAATTATTTGTAAAAATGACAATGATCAGAATATACGGAATTCAATAAAACATTACCATAATTAATTTCACCTACTTCTGTTTATTTTCCTGATGTGGCCATAAGGCAACTTAGAGTTACGTATACAGGTTACATTATATTTCTAGAGGTCATCAGTTCTAGAGATGGTTTATGTCCATAGCAGCTAGTGCAGGTTGGCTCACAAAACATGTATTCCTACACCTATTTCTATACTGTAAAGGCTAAAACTAAAGATTTTCCCAAAATTCCTCTCAGCATGATATCTGAGACAGAATGTGCCTACTGTTTGGAAGGACAAGTGTGAGGCAAAGTAGCGACTGTGGGGGAGATACAAGCTGTGGAGCATCTCTTTTTCCAGTTGAGATCATAGGAAGTGACAAGGTCCTGTGGTAGAAGCTGCGTCCGTGGACCCCAACTGAGCTGGCAAACGTCTCACTGGGGAAGAATAATCAACCCCCTTGGTGACAATTTATAATGTGTAAGTTCAGCAATCAGTCCTAGAATGTTCTTTTTGTCTTGTTAACAATTGCATAAGCCCTATAGTCTATAATAGATCTATCTCTTCTTAAATTAACTACAGTTGATTCTAAATCCCCGCAGTTGAGCACTTCCCAGCGTGGGATTGATAGAACAGGCATTACCCGGTTAATATTAAATATATAACTAACTTAGTGAACACATGCACACAATTCACTTGTTAATATGTTTCTCTGTTGCATAGTAAAAAAGCATTTAATAATTGTTAAATTCATATATATATAATAAAAACATACACTCAAATAAATGACTTGAAATCACATATTACTCTTTTAATATTACCTTATTATTCAAGCCTTGTTATGATTATTAAGTCTATAAAGAACTGTAAAAAGTTACATTATTTTCTATAGTGCTTATGCCGAGGTTTTTCTTAATCTGTGCTTTCTGTGTTCTTCCTGGTAACTGAAATGTATGCTCTTGTATTTTCCAGAATAAGTACCATACACTGCTTTGGATTTGACAGAACTAACTCAGACTTTGTGAGGTAGAACTTTAGATGAGGATAAACCCTGATCTGACCACCTAGAGGCTTAGGGATCTGGGTTTATCGTTAAGTTCCTGACTTGGCATAACACCAAGAAATTCAAGAAATCTCTGCAAGCTCCAAAAAGCTCCACCAAGGTCAGAACAAAATGAATCTGGGCATCATTGCGCACCTGTGAGATGGGGCAAGGGGCAAACGCTCTGAGACCTATCCAGCTCTGTTCTCCTCCCGCCGCAGCCAAGATCTTTGGGAGTTGCCATAGTTTTGTGACCATGCAGTACAAGCCAGGTCTCCGGAGATGTCACGGAAGAGTAGATACATAGACAAATAAAACTGGAAGCTCGGCTAGTTCCTTTTCCCAGATAATCAGCTCCAGAAGGGTACTTGGAATTGTCTGTCCTTTTCCAGCAGCCAAATTTTTAGCTTACTGAATCAGTGATGATCATACTAATACCGAGATACACTTCTGTCATCTGTCTGTGACACTGTCTCATGACTTTTCCCACCTGGGGTCATATCCTTCTTTTAGGCCCCGTGCCCCACCCCTTACACTCTTTCCGTCCATTATCAATGAGGCAAAAAGGCTGAGTTAAAGAATGGTAAAAATGGTAGTGTGCAGTTTTCTTTCCTTTTTTTCCCAAAATCTGTCTTTATTTACAGTAAGAGTAGCTGGTAAAAAATACAGTTTCACTGAGTGATTTTTAGCGTCTGTGACGTGCATATGTAAACACACATGCACCTGGTGTAAGACTGGAGACAAAACAGTAGGTAAGATTACTAAGAAGGATCTAAAAGGAAGAGAGCTTGAAGATACTGGAGAGAGAAAACAAGGCTTTAGGAAACAGGGTTTATCCACATGGGGCCATGCACTCACTATAGGCAATTCTGCTGTAAGGGTCGGTTTAATTCAGAGAAAAAGAACTTCATGAAATAGTTTGAAAAGCCATTTGTATCTGCAGATATCTAACTCAGCCCTCAGGCATGATGAATGCACCTGTGGACCTGACCCAACATGAAATCACTGCAGCCTATGCAGCTTGTCTTGGAATGATTCATTCCTACAGGAGACTGAGGAATAATGAGAATTGTATAAATACAATGATCGATCCAAAAGAGGAATTAGAAAGTTTAAAACTCATCTTTGGCTCCCAGTTGGAGGCCATCCATAGATTCCAACATAAACAACACCAAGTTCAATTAATCTGTTAAATCAGAGCCATTCTCTTCTCTGCTCTGATAGATCCAGTCCCCACTGGATTCAAAGTACTGTGAGAAAATGTTTCAGCCCTGGCAACAACCCACAGCAGCATAACAGTGATGCCAGTGATGTCCCCAAAGACCTCTCCCCACAGTGGAGGTTAATCACCCTAATATCTGGGTAGAGTGAGGATCTCTTTGTTTGCACGGCAGAGTTTTAGAAAGTGAAATTTTCTTTCCTTTTTTTCTTCACCTCTCAAGTTATAACCCATAGCCCTCTTTTCTGCACCCTGGAATCTTTTCTAACTTCCAAAATTCAGTACTCTATAAGCCTCTTTTAAAGGTCTACCCAATTCGTCCCACCCACCTCTAAGAACTGAATATTTTCTTTCTTTCCTGCCCAAACTCCCATTCTTCATTCACATGCTTTTCAAACCAATGCTATGAGGAAAGCAATATTCTGAAATCTCCTTAGAATATGACTGATTTTTTTAGGTAAAAGGCTCTGTCACTCAATGTTCTCAGAGACTCAGATATTTTTTACTATAAACACTGCAAAAAGGATTCCTCCTACCCATGGTGAGACGTTGGACTAGACCCCCAAGGTTCGTTCAATCTCTACAATTGGAAGTCATGAGTAAGCTGAAGTCCACTCAGCTCTGGCAGTGTAACATATGTTTTGAAGCAGAAGGTTGAGGTGATGAATACAGAGCTAAGTTCCAGGGGCCCTTTGCCAGCTCCGAAGCTGTTGGAGGCAAGACATATCATGTTTCTATTGCTATTTCCACACCTGACTTAACACAAGCCCCAGGAAGACAATAATGTATCATCTTTTTTCTCAGTTAGGGTCAGACAAAGTCTATAAAGTTCACAAAAAGCCAGTGTTACGGTCATTTTTCTCTTCTCAATGTACTACCCAAGTCTCTGGGAATCTGACTCAATTACAATGTAATTTAGTGTCGGGAGAAGAAGACAACAGAGCTGTCATTGAACCTGGAACAGAGTTGTTTCCCGAGATATTAGCAATTGTGGACAGTTAAGCCCTCAGGGTTTGCTCAGCCACCCACCCAACTTTCAGCTTTTAGCTGAACTTGCTCTATTTTGATAGCAATTCGCTGTTGCCATCGTCCACATGGATATGCTGAGGATGGGGGCTGCAGTGAGAAACTTGGTGCTCACAGTTCTGCCACAACAGGTGTGCAGTTACACTAGAAAGAAAGAGGAAAGATATGGCAAGGGAAGTTACAGAGCTGGTAAAATTTCCTCCTTCGGAAAACATGTAATTTGCCTCTTTTTCCAGCCAAGGAACCGCATACCAATAATATCGGATATTATCCAAGGCCATTTCTTTAAGAGATGAGATGGACATGGTGTCTTTTAGGGTTTGGTCCAAGCTCTTTCTGTCTTGCATTACCAACAATTCCTTTTATTTCCTGAACATCATAATTATTTCCTATGGAGAAGGAACAAGGAGCAGCTTTCAAAACAAGCTCAGCTAAAACCCAAGCCCGGATAGGCAGTGGCCTGGGCTCGGGGTTACTGTGTTCCTGTTCCTCTCCAGTGTGATGTGAAATTCAAAGACAGATGAATGAGAACAAAGCTCAATTGTCCTGGGTTTCTGTAAGTACCATGAGAATGCCTTTTGTTTCATGTGGTGTAGGATGAGGGAACTTAGTTAAGACACCAGAATTCCCAATAGATAATGCCCATACTTGGTCCCTCATGTTCTGTCCACATCCGTAAAATTTACAATATAAAAATGCTGGCAAGACAAAAAGCATTTGTGGTGGAGTAAGGTGTTCCTGGAGAGTGACTAAGGCATGTAGAAAGGCGGTCAGTAAGTCAACAGGTCTAATAGAGTACATTCAATAAACTCGAAGACTTCTGAATGTTTTCATACAGGGTTGGTTTAAAGAAAACTGGGATCCTCCTGAGAAAAATAACCGTAAAATACATAAATAATAGTGTTTAGAAATACTTTCTCTATATTAGTAAAAGTAACTGCTTCCTTAGCCTCGTGTGATGGCCCTGTAGAATAGTGCACAGAATGCCGCCTTCTGTTTTGGCTGACAGCTCTAGGATGCCTTCCTAATGGTCTACATTCTGAACTTCTTTTCTCTCCCACCTCCAAGGTGATCAGTGTATTGCCTGTATAGCCATTTGCCAAGGAGCAGGCAAGGGCATACGAAGAGCAGGACCATCTGGAGATACCCATGGGATTCACAAGAGACTCTGCAGTTGTGTTGGACAAGTTTCAGTGAAAACTACACAGGTTCTATAGAACCATGTCTTCCTAATATGGAGTGAAGAGTGAACCAAAGAAATTTGCAGATCCACAGGTAGCATATTAGATTACTTGAATTTTAAATAAGATTCTCAGAATGAAGATCTTCTGGTGGTTTCATAGGGTGAATATTGGTTCATTTGGCTTCTTCCAATGACCTTCTAATTTCATACACTATCCCTACAATGTGGATACTTCTGAAATCTGAGATAGTCTATGGCATACCACCCTAAACGTGCCCGATCTGGTCTGAAATCTGAGATATCCTCTCCCTCAGCCTAATAAGTAGTACTATAGCAAGCATAAGAGAAAACAAGATTATTTATTCATATTAAAGAAAATAAGGTTTTACTTAAATAAAACACTCCTCTGTTGTCATCAATCATCAAACAAAAGGTGGTATTAAGCCATTTTTTCCTTTTGGACTTAGAATTATTTAGAAATAAACCCAGAATCATGTTCAGAAAACACAGACTTGACCTCACATGCACGGTAAAGTCTATAATTCTATTAAATGTGAGCAACTGCAAACTTCTGAAAAATCACTATACCTCAAACCTCCCAAATACAGTATGCTAAATTTTTAGAGATTAAGAGCACTTGCAAGGATTACAGCTTCAGCAAAATACATAAGAATGGAAGAGCATCACCCAAAGCCAGTCTGGTCATGGCTGGAATTCATCCCCAAATTAGTATTCACCAGGGTCTCTCTGACAAATGCAGTTATTATCCACAGATGCTGTAAACATAAATCAGGAGGATATCATCAATAACGTTGTATTCTCTTTGTCCTCATCGTGTTTACAGATCTCTCTTTGAACAGCACATAAATACTTCGAGCATATTGTGAGAAACATGCCACTCATCTTATTAGCTCTCCCTGGCTCCGAGCTCTGACGCTGATCATCCCCTGACAGTGTTTGCCAACAACAAAAGAATCCTATTGATCACATTCTTCTCTCGCTGGCAGCCTTCCTGCCCACAATTACCTTGGATCACTTGCCTTAAGTCAAATGTCACAGAGCCACTTATAAGGGATGGATCTATCTGGTAGAGCAAAATATAGTAGCATGAGCTTAATTGAAGGAAAATCCTTTGGTATTATGAATTGTTTGCAATTTAAAATTTTATTTCTTGGCATTTATGAACAGTCAAAATCAAAGCTTACTTTGCAAGCTCTAAATCCATAAAATTGTACTCATTTGCAATTTATTTTCTGAACACTTTACAGATTCCCAAATATCTTGCAAGCTGATCCATCAATCATTCTGAGTCAAGCTATGTGTGAAGAGTTTTCTCTGCTGGCATTTTCCTTCTGTAACAGAGGATTGCTATTGAAATTTCCTGGTAAGTTTTCATCTGCATCCTAGTCTTCATTGCTTTTTTTCACTTGATTTTGGATAGATAGTATGAAAGGAAATATTTTTAGCTTAAATAGAAAAGAGCACTTCATAGATTGAGAATTTAGGAATGTAACTAAAACATATATATCCTCTATGAAAAATAGGAGGTAGTTGTGGGATTATTGGCCAGATGAAAATATTATTTGTGTTGGAAGGCCATCTAGAATAGGTGCTAATACACCTATAGACAGTTGTCCCGTGACTGTCTATGTGCTACTTTGTAGCCTCTACCCTGTTGCCTAGAATTTCTAGGCTGTTACATTCTCCAAAGGGACTAGCTGTCTACATTTGACCTCATCAGGAGCAATTTTACTTCACTGAAGAATATCCAACACTTTGGGCATTAGTAGTACCTCCAACCCCATGTCCACCAACACAAATCATGAAAGATTCAGGAAATAGCCTGCTTTCCCATCTCATTGCTATCCTTGGATTAAAATACACACGTCTCTGATGAAGAAGTACAAACAAGAAATCAATGTATAAAAAAATGTTCAACGTCACTGGTCATTCAAAAGATGGAAATTAAAACAACATGGAGATTCCACCTCACTCCAGAAAGAATGGCTGCTATCAAGAAATCAACCAGTAACAAATGCTGGCGGGGCTGCGGGGGAAAGAGGAACCCTGCTCCACTGCTGGTGGGAGTGAAGACTGGTGCAACCACTGTGGAAATCAGTGCAGAGATTCCTCACAAAACTAAAACTAGAGGTTCCATTTGACCCAGCTATACCTCTTTTTGGAATCTTCCCAAAAGAATTAAAAGCATCCTACCACAGTGATATATGTCCACCCATGTTCATAGCAGCACAATTTGTAATAGATAAATCTAGGAAACAGCCCCAAAGCCCATCAACCGATGAATGGATAAATAAGATGTGTTTTTAAAAAATATAATGGAGTACTACTCAGCCATAAAGAAGGATAAATTGGAGACATTTTTAGCTAAATGGATGCACCTAGAGTCCATACTCCAAGTGAAATAAATCAGACACATGTGTAAATATTGCATTTTTTTCTCTGGTGTGAGAAACTGAAAGTGTAAAGACAAAAATATATAACAGATATTGTGAAATAGGAATAGAATGTTCAAATTGGAAGAGGCACAAGGAGGGGAGGGGGAAAGAAGGAAAGGGAAAGAAAAAATGAGAAGAGAAAGATGAAATGGAACAAAGCTCTTGTAAATAAGAAGGGGAAGAGGAGCAGAAGAGAGAAGAGGGGAATGGGAAAATAAGAATCATGATAAAGCATGGACAGGTACAAATTCCTTACACTGAGTAAGGAGAAGTCTTCCTGTAAACGGGGACTTCAATGGAGAAGGAGCAGAAAAGGCTGCATCCCTAAAACACCACCCAGGTGAAGTCACCTCAAGCCACAAACCTCACTGAAATGAAAACTTACAGGAATACTGCTATCCGACTGATGCAGAGCCAACTGGGGATGCATTGTTTCATCTGGATACCCTTGCATTGTCCTGGAAGCCACTGAGACATCGCATCTTAAACATAGAATAATCACACCGATGTCCTCCGAGGAGACATATTTCTAAGGCCCAATGTCATCTATTGAGTGTTTCCCGTGTACTTGACCATTTTCTTTCTCTTTCTCACACTCATTGGTCCTATTTTTTCTTTCTGGTTTTAACCACACAAACCAGTGTCCATTCATTTCTTGTGCTTTCTCCTTCGAGTGCCTTAGTTTTCAAGAAGCCTTTTCTAAACTACCCTTCACCCAGTTTGCGCGTTCATGTTTCCGAGACAGATATACCCTAGACATGCCTGGCCTAGACTTTAGGGCATTACCTTGGTACCAGCTTCTCCTGTCCAAGGCTGGAGCTACATGATTCATTGATTGGTTTGATCATTCATTGATATATTCATTCCTCCAGAAAATAAGCACGAGCAAGCTGTTTACCTGGAATCTTTTAGTCAACAACAAAAAATAATCAAGGCTACCATAGTCCTTTTATTACCATGAACAAATATTTTTTTGGATTTGTAAGCATTAATGATTTGAGCATCAGAGCTTTAACCCCGAAGATGGAAAATGATGAAGACACTTGCTCCCGCAGGGAAAAGAATATATGCTATTCTGGCCCCTGAAAACCTTATCTTCTCCATCTGCCTCTTCTCTGTCCTGAGGATGTTTGATAAATAATTAAATAATTGCAGAGATCCATACTGAAAGGCTCTTTGCAAATCCAGGGTATTATTGTTGCTATAATTAGACCATGCATGGTGTACAGAAAACTTGATTAGGGTACTGCTTTTCAAAAGCTAATTAGTTTGCCCAACAATATGTTTCCTGGATGCATTTCAGAGGATTGTTTTATATTTTCCTTTTACTCCTGTCTGCAGAGCAAATGAATTGAAGTGTCCTCAAGGAAAGCTCAGATCTGAGAAAGGTGAAAGCCCCTGACTGAGGCCAAGGTGGGAACCTTCCAGGAAGTGGTCTGGAGTGAAGTTTGCAGGCCCTGAGCTGAGCACCAGACCGAGAATAGAGGCTGTGGGGAGACCACTGGCTTGTCTGAGAGCCCCCGAGTTCAGTGTTTCCTCCCTACAAAACCCTTCTCACTGTCTTCAGATGTCTCAGCTCCTTCCCTGACCTCCCTGAGACTGTGTCCCCACACCGCTGCTGTGACGTATGTTGCAATTACTCCTTTGACACATCTACGTCCCGAACCAGGCCAGGGTCTCATTATGGGAAAGGAATGTGTCATCTTATCTCTACCCTGGGTGGGAAGAAAGCAATAGGAAAATGTTTGCTTATTCATTCACAGAATGACCCTGTTGACTCCTTCTCAGATGAAATACTTACACATAAAGGCTTAGTATGTTTTTAGCAAAGTTATGGACTCCTGCTTCTTAAACCACGTATGTTTTTGCCAGGAGATGCTTCAATCAGTTTCTGCTGCTGCCCTGTCCCCACACTGATCTTTGGATTTGGGTGTGCACCAAACTGAAGGCAACCATGTTCTTATATCTGAATTCTGGTAGAGTACAGCAAAATCTGGCTGTGTTTTTGACTCTCTTAGGAAAATCCCTGCAGGCGGCAGCAGGTATTTTCTTCTGAAATTCACAATGGAACAACACAGGGGCCTGTGCCACACACACAGTCACAGTGGGAACCCACAAACCTATGTAAAACATCTGAGGGGAGAGGAGACAAGACTGCTGCTGAGGGTAAAGTCAGAATGCAGGAAATTCTGCTCTGTGGCTAGAATCTATTTACTCCTACAGCACAGCCAGGGTTCATCTCAGACTCGCTCACCCTAAATCTGGAATGAATCCACCCATGACGAGGGCAGAGGACAATATCATAATCACTCAGGAGGGCTTAATCATCATACATACCCCCTAGGGGACATGCGAGGCATAGGGGTTGCAGTACAGAATGGAGTGATTTTTCTCAGGCTAAGGTTGTCTGTGTATTGCTTTAAATGGGTGGGCATGCATAACCAAAATAATGTTGAAAATGTATGGAGAAATTTGAGAGCTTGAGATATGCAGGACATTATCCTGATCTAACTCAGACCGCCTGACGCTGGAGTGTGTACCTGAAGTCCTCACTCTGCCGAGCGGCTGGATAATTACAAACCCTCACACCTTCCTCATGCAAGTGAGAACTACATCAACTTTAAGTGGGAAGGCAGCAAAGTACCTTCTGTTCCCAAGAAGCAGCCCCATCTTCCGAATCCCCCAATTATCTCTCACCTTCCCCGCCTCTCTGCCAGTCCCTGTAATGTTGCCCATGATTAGAAAACACAGGTCTTCATTAAAGTCCATCCTTCCATCCTATTGGCTCAAATTAAAACTAGCAGTGGCCCATGCAGTGAACTCAGTAGGACCCTAGCTAATCCTGTCTGCAAATTGAAAAATTGGCTGCTTCTTCACATGCACCATCTGTACCTTCAGGACATTCGTGTTAACACTTTCTCTCCAGGGCCGTCCTTTCTACTGAAAATCACCAAAGCAAATGTTGCAGACTTTCTCACCCGGCCCCTGAGATTTTTCTAAAGGGCTTCAGGAAGCCAGCAGCGATATGGCCACTGCACTGACGTGGTGAACTCTGCCTGGAGCTCGGATTTCCAGATGATAGAGGGGACTACAGCGGCGCTGAGCCTTGAGAGTGATGTCCCTGTTCACTGAGCAGGGGCTTCGATTCCTTCCCTGTGTGTCAGGATTATTCTAAGTTCTTCAGATATACCAGGGAACAGAACAGAAATCCCTGGATTCATGGCGAACACGCTCTGGTAAAGAAAAGAAAACCTAAGTACACTTAATATGTTATATATTGTCCTAGGAGACGCACTGGGATGTGTGTGTGTTTGTGTAACCTTACGGACAGTTACTGCTGTTAATCCTTGCTTGGCATTTGAGGAAACTGAGAAGCAGAAAAAGTCAGCACCTTCTGACGATCTCACCGGTGATCAGAGGCAGAGCCGGCCTTCGAGCCAAAAGAAGCTGGTGTTGGAGTCTATGCTTTTTTTTTGGTAAGCCTTTTGAAACAGGGTTTTGCTATACGACCCAGACTGAACCCTAAACTGACCTCAAAGTTGTGACAATCCCGCTGCCTCAGCCTTCTGAATGCTGGGATGATAGGAGTGTGCCACCATGCCTGGCTGCAGTCTACGTTTCTGAGCACTGTTCTGTCCTTGTGTTGTCAGCAGCTGGCTAGCAGTAAGGAGGCCACGATGTATCTCCTGGCTTTTGGTCCAGAGTTTTATTCCTTGGCTCACTTTCTTGGAGAAAAGACAGATGTTCTGGTCAAGCCTCCTTGTCTGTTTCCAGCGGAGTTCTCTTTATTTGCCCTTTTCCCATTTCGGTGGTGGCTAAATATCTTGCATTTCTGCCTAAATTCAGCTCTGGCTCAGATTGGTGTCCTTCCTCTCACTAAACAGCCAGATGGCATGAGGAAGCCCAAATCTGCCAAGCCAAGTAAACCAAGTGCTCACTCCACAAGTCTGCTTTGACCATTAATAGATCAATAATTCACCACAATGCCTAGTACATAATACGTGCTCAGAGAATTTCCTATGAGCAAAAGATCTTGGCTTTTAAAGACTTATATGTTCTTATTACCTATTAACTGTTGGTTTAATAGCCGCTGACAAACTAGTAGCTGGCACCAGCTTAGTGCTGTCAGCTGACAATGCAAGAAGTGACAGGCCCAGAGCTGCTGGGGTCTCAGAGTCTGCAGAGAGAAAAGAATGGTTTTCAGTCCCGTCAGAGAACGAAAGGCAGCACCTCATCCCAGGGACAGCTGTTCTGTGTGCGGAAAGACAGAGTGCCTAAGCAATGCAGTTCTCTCCAGATGTGCCTGGGGGAGCCGTGTCCAGTGTCCGACAGTTTGCAAAATGCAAATTGCCCCTGTTCTTCAGGTCCAGAGCAGAGGTGTGTGTGGGAACTCCAGGGAGGAGGAGGAGGCCCATGGAGTAGGTTTCAGATGCACCTACAGCACGACCTCTCCTTATACACAGGGCCCTGAGGTCCCGGGGACACAGGAAGCACCGCAATCACAAACACACACTACATGCCACACACAGGGAGCCGTGTGCAAGGCTGACACCGAGAAAACCCTGAATTTTACATGTCTCCGATTGGTAAGATGGGAGCTTAGTCTTTGACAAATTAATGGTAATGGAACTTAAATTGAAAGCACCACAATGAACTAATGGAGAAACTCACATGTGATTTAAGTCCCATAGCCTGTGAATTGGTTGTGGATCTGGTAGTAAAAGTCAAAGGAATGGAAAGGACCACTTGCTAGAACCTGAATTTGATGGACAAAGTTTTAAGGTTAATTTTTTGTTGTGGTTGCTTTGGTTTTTTTGGTACCAGGGATGGAACTCGGGACCTTGCACTTGCAAGGCAGGTGGCAGAACCACTGAGCAAAATCCCTGGCCCTTAAGGTTAGTTTTAAACCACAGCTCATTAAGTAACCTCTAGTAAGAGGCAGATACGGAATAAAGTGCTTCACATCACACCTCTAAGTCATAAACAAACTTATCGCAAATTCCACTTTCATTTCCTAAGTGAAGGAACATGCTCAGAAGGTTCAGGACAGCCCAGATAGGATCAGGCAAGACTTAGGGTAAGCCTGGCTCCAGGGCTTTGCTCCAAACATTCTCTAATCACACACAGCCAGTAAGGAACATTGCGTCTCTGGGCTCATGCCTGTCTGTGTGGGCTGTGTTGTACATGCCGTGGATTCGTGTGCATACCCTAACTAGTACATTTGGCTGGTAGAAAAGTTCACTTTCCAATTGATTAACCTGAAAACTTGCACTTTTCAATGACCTCATCCAATGCATAAGAAATTGGTATCCTACTTCATGTCCGAGAAGACAGTGAATGAAACATAGAGTCATATTATCCTTCTATTTCCACAACCCTTCTACTTATGTTAAACGAAATGCCAGGGTCTTGTTCAAAGAGGCCCTGTTCATGAGCACGTGTGTTTGAGCATCTCCTATCATCCTTGTTGTATTTCTGCTCATTGTTGTTGTTGTCCATGGAGTAGTGACAATGGTGGTGGTGATTGTCTTTTTGTTGTTGTTCTCTTGCTGTACTTGCAACAGTGTGGCTCAAGCAGTTACTGAATGAATAAAAGGGATTAATACATCATAAAATTAATGAAGCTTTATTTGTGGGTTCACTAAACTCTCTACAGACATTATAATAATGTTCATTTATATTACACTAACTTTCTAAAAGAAATTTGACATAGATTTTTCCACAACGGTGATATAAAGTTGGTAGGGCATTATAATGTCCATTCATAGCTAAGAATATTGAGTTCCAGTGGATTCACAAATCTGAATACTATTCAGCCAATAGACAGAATCCAGTTTTTACTTCAAACCTGTGTGCTCCATGTCTGTGTGTACCAGTGGGTGTGCATATTTCCATGTCAGACAGTGTGTTTACTGAACAGTTTCAATATACTAGACAATGCGTGTGGATGCATAAGTTATGGGCTTTGCAGGCAAGAAGTTAAGGTGAAAAACATATAAACAAACATTACTCAGAGTCATATATATTATAATAGAGATATGAGCACCCCACAGTAAGAGACAGGAAAGCAAATGAGCAACCGCCTATAGGTGAGGGGTCAGACAAAACCTCAGGGGTATTTTAGTTGACCTCAGGAAACAAAAGGACTAGAACAGGGGAGAAATTAAGAGGAAGATATCCTGTACAGAAAGTACCATTCGAGGAGAGGAAGAATGTCTGAAAAACCTAGTGCTGTGGGATGGCTGGAATCCGACTGCATGAAGGAAAAGGCCAGGATGGAAATAGGAAGTGCAAATAAGGCCAAATTACTCCAGCCTTCAAAGGGCTGTGATTTGCTTGGGTATTAAGTGTGCAGCACAAGGGCTCATGTGGTGAACACGCTGTCCCCAGGGTGGCAATGCCAAGTGGCACCAGGACCTGCAAGAGGTGAGGTAATGAACATCAGGTCTCCGGAGGGTACCACCCCGGAAAGGGGTTGAGATAGTTTTCAGGGAGCCCTGACCTCATTCTCAAGAGAAGCTTATTATAAAAGAATAAGCCCGGCTGCTCCCTGGCCACATGAGCTTCCTGGCTGACCATGTGGCTGCTCCCTTTCTTAGAAATTCCTGGAACCGGGATGCCATCCACGTGTGGTAAGGTAACCAAAGGAGCTCCGAGGACTACCCACAGGAATTTTCCTATTGTTACAAAATAAGCCACAAAGTCATGTCAAAAATGTGGACATTTTATAGATTTTATAGAAGTTTCACAAGGTCCAAATGAAGTGGAGGTAATTATTGTGAGAGGAGTGAAGGAAAGACCCAGAAGCAACTTGCAGTGATGTCCGGGGTGATCAGGAAAATGTACCTACCTCTGCGTCATGCCTTGAGGACCTCAGCAGACAGTAGCTGGGCCACCTTCTGAGTCGACTACCTGCCTACAGGCTAGAAGCAGCACTCCACATACTTTTCTTGTTCTTGTAGTTTAGCTTCCCTCTTCTCCTCCACAGAAATATGACTAGAGATGGCAAGCTCCATTCTGCACACAGTTCATCTTCATATTCCACCCCTATGTATTGATCTGCTCACAGTAGGTGCTCAGATAAAGGTCTACTGGATTCGCTGAATGGCCTTCACAGGAAAGGAGACAAGCCTGGATGAAAATATTAGTGGCTTTTATACGGAATGAAAGTAGTTCAGAAATGTCATGTCTAATGGTCATTATTTTTTCGGTGAGATATTCTTTTCAGTGAGATATTCTTTTTCTATTGAGAAAAAGAGGAACATAAATTATTGTCATTTCTTAGGGAAATCAGTGAAAGTTAACTCTAGAGGATCAAACAAATAGAAATGGAAAAAAGGATGCATTCAGAGTTGTAGTCTCAATAGCATTACTGTAGAAGAGAGAATTCATTTATAGTTACATGACTTCTTTCTGGAGGAAAAAATGTTTCATCCCCAGATTAGGGATCTGCATGTGTGTAGATTCAATTGGTAAAAAAAATCTTAGGATGGTGGAGAACAAGTGAAGAAAATGTCACAGATGTATGGGACAGAAAGGCAGGAGAATGTAGAGTGGACAGCTCCATTGCAGTTTTAAGGGATTGACCCTAGGGTAAAAGAACAGGCCAAGAACCAAGTTCAGAAGGTGCAGTAGAAAGGTTGACTTTTAGGACAACTGAAAAATGTGGTGGGTGGTGTTAAAAATCTCCATTTAATTTCAGCTCCACTGCTACTTATTATCTGTGACCTAGACTGGATTTACTAACCACTCAGAAACTAGTAAACAGGTATTTCCACATGGCTTGGAAGCATAGATTTGCTGATTCCAGACCAGAGCTGTGAACCCAAGTATCCCACAGATGAAGTTTAGAGAAAGAGCAGAAATTGGGATCAGTTCTTTTCAGACCATAAGTGCTACTAGTAGAAATAGGAGGCACCGGTATCTATCGCTCACGATGTGGGGTAAAAGGGCACTGAAGTGACCATGAGAAGAGATCCTCACCTGCCTGAGCTGAGGTCAGTGTCCTCGGCTCATCCATCAGCTGCGCGATCCACCTTCTTCACTGTGCCTTCGTCCTGAGACGGAGCCTCTGGATGCCGACACAAGAACCCAAGCCTCTGGCTTACGGCTGGGTCCTGCTGCATTATGAGACACCAGAGGAACCTGAAGAGCCAAGGAGAGCATGGTTGGTGTGTGTGTCTCCCTTTCCGCTGGGTCAGCAGGTGCTGGTAGCAGTGTTTCGGTGACGAATTCCTACCCAGCCAGGCCTCTCGTAGTTACAGCTCTACCCAGGCCCTGCTGGGGAAGGGGCTCTATGGAGCATCGCTTCCCATTTCCTTTCCGATGAGTCATTTATCTCACGTATTCCTAAAGACATCATTCTGAGCATCATTTCTCACTGCTTAAGGCAGAAAAATGAGGGATGATTTCATAGAAGCTTAAGTGAAATGCTCCACTGGCTCTTCCAGTGTGTGTGTATGTGGTGTGTGTGTGTTGCATTGTTTTTAACAAAGTCACATATTTTTGCCAAGATTTGCCCTTCATCTTAAGATGAAGGCCTAATGAGAAACAAAACCAAGGCCTCTGGCCTCAAAATTCTACTCCATTTAATTCTGGTTGAGGTTGACAGGAATATACGTAAAAGGCAAATATTTTTTCTTGACGTTCTGCCTAACAAACATTATAGGAGCTCTCAATAATGCCTGAAAAAAATCAGCCTGCAAGACCTAGAAAGGATCCAGCACTAGGATTTCCTTAACACTGAGGCGTATCTTAGAAAGGTCTCTGGGCACTTCTGAGCTGCCATTGATGCTGTTAGGAGACCCTGCTCCAGCTCGGAAGATGCAGTGGGTCTGCCTGGTGCCACTTGATTGAAAGGACAGCTGGGAGCAGACCTCTTCAGCGTGCCTCGCAGTGGCTATAATTCATAGTGCTGGGAAACCAAGAAAGTGTAAGACTAAAATCTGTCATCTCTAAGTACTCTTTCCTACTTGCGTCCACCCAAGTTTGTTTCTCATTGTTCTGCACTCGTGCAGGATGACAATGGCAATTCAGCTATCAATTAGTTATTAATTAAAAAATTCTTTTTGGCCTTCATCACAAGTATCAAATATTCATCAGCTCTACACAAAGAGGTCGTCCCCGAAAGCTGGCAGGAGCTGGGTTAGATTTTGCTCAGCCAGTTTTGAAGGACAAAATAGTAATTACAATTCTTTATTATAACCACTCTTTGATAAGACTATTCTTTCTCATTATAAAACATATTTATGTGGGAGCGACGGGCTCCGATGGTCCCTAAGCGTCTAAGTCTACCCCTACCCCAATCACACGCGAAATCACAGGAAAATGTAGGAAACGTATTTCTGAAATAAATGATTCTACCAGTGCCATTAACAAACCAGACGATTTCAGGACTTTCTAAGAGATAGATAGCAAGCATAATTAGAACCTCGTAAAAGCAAAGCCAGAAGAAAGTACAGCCAGACATACAAATGACACTGCCGCTTAGACAAGGGCGTTCTGGGAGACTGTAAACCCACGTTTAATGGATTAAAGAGGGGAGTGGGAGGGGCAGAGCCAAGGCCTTCATGAAGCGAGGCTTGGAGAACTCTAGAATCACACAAGGCACGTGGTAGAGGGTGCAGAGCGACGTCCCTGCTCCCCGAGGCAAGCACAGTCGAGCTCCAGGACCAGGACCTCACCCCTGCCGGCACCTGAGCGGGAGAGGCTGTGTCAGCATATGCTGCTGTTAGCTGACTGCTGCCGTGTGTGTGAGCGCCAACGTCCTTACGTTGGGAAACTAGTTTGCAGGGCGACAGCGTTGAAAGGCAGGACCTTTAGTCATTGCCAATGGATTCAATGTCACGAAAGAAATTAGTTTCGCAGGTGAGCTCTGTCCCTCCTTGCTCTCGTGCTCCTGTGAACTCCGCCGTCCACCGTGGAACGACTCAGTACCAAAGCCCCTGCCCACTGTGGGGCCCTCAGTCTGGGAACTGCCGGACCCTAGAACTGTGAGCCAAGCAAATTTCCATTGCTCACAAGTCAGCCAGTCTCAGGAGTGGCGCTCGGTGGCAGTGCAGGCATCAGAAAAGCAGAGGTGAGAAGACAACCACAGAAAAATGTAAATGTGTCCCCACTTCATGGGACAAGTAATATGTTTAGAAAATTGCTTCTGTTTCAATAGTGAAAAAATACATCTCCAACCCTCTAATATGGCATGCTTTTAGTGTTAAATGCAATTAAAATTGAGGTTAATGTCTCAGTAGTTTATATTCTCTATTGTTACAGAGTATAACAATGTGTTTTCCTAGAGTTTTACTCTACAATTTTTCTAGTTACTTACTTTGTGTAAACTCATGTAGATGAAGGTACCAGACATTTAAGAAGTACAAATGAAAACATTTAGTCCGAAACTTAGGTTACTGTTTCCTTAAAAAGCTGGGTCATTGTAAAGAGACAAAGTGGAACAGAGGAAATAATATAAATATATCACACTTTTGAAAAAGTTATTATGATGATCATTCTGCATGATCACTGAACTACATGGGAAATTTTCGAGTGTTCTAGGTATCTAGTAGAACACACACCACCTACACAACTAGGAATCATATGTGGTGATCTGATGCTCATGAAGTATGCAAGATTCAATGCAAGCTGATGTTCATGGATTTAGTTTTCCAAATTCTTGACACTCAGGGGGAGGCCTTAGGTTTTCACTGTATATAACGCTCATAATCGGAGACCCAGGTCGCACAGGTAGAGAAGCAGAATGTCATAGATGCAAAGAAAATCAGTAACTGAGAAGACATATCCAAGGAGCCCCCTACATTCTGCAGGTCTGAGTACAAGCAAAAGATGGGATATCTAAGAGTAAAGATCGAGGGAAAAGAAAGAGGTCAAGAAACGTCAGCTAAAGAGAACAGGGACTATAACAGGAAAGAATCAACAGATAACTGAAAGAAGGTGTAAATCTTCTGACTCGAGCAGTTAAAGTAAGATTGAATAGGATGTGAGGGGTGAAAGGCTTTGAACTAGAGGAAGTAAGACATACAAATTGATTCATCCAAAGGCTATAATATTTTAAAATGTTTTTAAAAGGCTGTATAGCGTTGAAATATTTAAAGCAAATCTCATAAAATACACAAGAAGAAATTGAAAAAATGCAAAATCATTTTTGGAGAATTTAGTGCCGTCCCTTACTAACAGACAAAACAAATAGATACGTAAAAGTAAATGAAGGTATCAAGGATTAAATAACGCCACAGCACTGCACGTAGAAATTGTACCCTTCAAATAGGAAATAAACATTCCTTCAAATGCAGTGAAAAACTTCCCATATATGATAGCTATAAAGCGCTCACTAAATTACTATCATATTCATTGAGCCATAAAATAACCAAGATAGAAATTAAACATAGATTAGACTATCATAAAATCTGCGTACTTGGGAAGCTTCACACTGTCTTTTAAATGACCACTGGAGCCCACGTGGTGGCGCCTGCCTGCAGTCCCCGGAAGGGGAGGATGAGACAAGGATTCCACGTTTGAACCCAGTCTGTGCAACTCTGAGGAGATCTTAGCGAGATCTTGCCTCACAATAAAAACGAAAAGGGCCTGAGTGCTGTTGGGGCTCTAGATCATTTAGAGACCCTGGGTTCAATCCCAGCATCAATCACTTAATCAATCAATATTGATTTAAAAAGCAATCTGCGAACAATTTGGTCACTAACAGAGCTAGAAACGTGCATTTGCAGAACACTTTAGGGAAGAAGGAGGAGAGTCTCTACCCAGGCCAAAGATCAAGTTTGGAGACACTGATGGAGTTCAGGAAATTCTCAGTTCTTACACTCTCCCACACCTCTGCTCCTGAGCCTTCCAAAATAAAAAAAGGAAAATTAAACATACAGTAATGAGTAATTTATAATGATCTGCTATAGAGAAAGGAACATTCTATTTTCATGTAGCACTGATTAGACTGTCTATTGGTGAATAATTTGCTAGGACAATTTTTCAGTATCTACAATGATTTTAAATGTGCACAACTTTTGACCTAACCTTATTACTTGTAGAAAACTAATATAAAGCAATAATCACACAAGTATAAGTATTATATAGTTAAGAATATTATTTGCATTACTAAAATTACTAGCAAATAATAGGAAACAAATAACTGTAAATCAGGCAGAAATAGTTACAACAATGATGTTCCGTCTATTCAATGGGACATGAAGAAGGCTTTGTTCTATTTTGTTTTAATGCTTTATTTATTTAATAATGAAGGATAAGTATGTTCATTGTAGAGGCAAATTCCAGTATATTATTAAGGCCAGTTTCATAATGCTTATAAATGTGAGCTTACTTGCTTTAAAAACATACGTATTTGTGTATTTATGTTCACTTAAATATAAAAAGTATTTAAATGCAGGTATAGTAGTTGTCTTTAAATGCATAAAATCTTTAGTACAATATATAGTGAAATCTTAAAATTTAAACTTCCTGACATGATACCGTGGTGGGATTCTCCATGAGCCCCAGCAGCTCTTGATGCTGAACGTTTGAGTATTCCCTGGGTCTCAAACAATGAAAATGTCCTTATGTATTGTAATTGAATAAATACAACAAAATTATTATTCTATCTAGAAAATATAAAATACTAAGAAAGCAGAAAAATCTATCAAAATGCACAAAATTAATCACAGTAAAAATTAGTGCACATATAATTTATTTTATTTTAAAATATCTGACCCAAGCACTGCCATCCATTCTATTTCTTCATCTTTTTGCCTATGTCAAAACCCTGAATAGTGATAAGCAATGCTCAAAAAATGACGACAAAAACCTACAAGAGCATTAAGCAGAAAACAAACACCTAGTTTCTTCATTGGTCTCCACTTACTAAAGCACAGAAGTGAATTATAATGTTTTAAGGAAGGTTTCCTGTGAGATTTGATATGTACCTATGGTAATATGAGTATCCTCTTATTCTTAAAAAATGCATTCAAAATGTCACTTAATTATTTCCACTTCTGAAGGAAACAATTTGTGATGGTTAATATTAACTACCCACTTTTGTGGCCCAAGAGACACTCAGAGCTCAGCAAGGTGCACTCTTGGGTGTGCTGGCTGATCACGGTCCCATGACCTTAGTGACCGAGTCCCTTCCTCTGGGACTCTCCCTGCTCTCTGCTTTCAGGCTGTCCCGCTCTTTTGCAAAGCCCTCCCTAGCCAGCCAACTGTGGGCTGAAACCTGTGAACTCATGAGCCCAAAGCAGCCCTTCTTCTCTGAAGGCATGCACGTCAGCCATTGAGTCTGGCGATGGCAAGCTGACTGACACACTGTTCCCTCCCCTAGTCTCACAGTTTCAATAAATGGCTCCATCTATTCATCTTTGACCTCATTCAGGAATGTATCCTCTGTCCTTCATGCTCCACATCCAATCAAATTCCGAGGCTCTCCTCTGAAAATGCACAATCCTTTGCTCACATCCCCACTTCACCTCTCATCCAAGCTACCAAGATTCTCACCAAGTCTTAGGCCGTTGTCATTCTACTGCCACCCCTCTTCACAGAGTCAGCATCATCATCTAAAACACTAATGGTAACCCTATGGCATACATGCAATAGTATGTGTTTTTCTTTAAAAATAGAAGATATTACTGTGTGAGTAGTTTTTTCTGAACTAAAACCTCAGTATTCAGGTTTAATTGCAGGGTTGGCACTTTGCAATGCATAAGTGGGTTTTGGGTTGCAGTCACTAAAAGGTTCTCCATCACCGTTCTAAAATATGAATTCTTAAAATAATCATATAATTATTCCTTTACTCAAAATACATATGCTTACAAACGTAAAATCTGTGTCCCCTGCCACTCGCTCTATGACCCACAGGCCGAAGTGCCTGCCTCACTCTTCCCCCCTCTCACTTTTGTCCAAATGGGTCGCCTTACTGTGCTTTCCCACACCCAGCTCCTCTCTAATAGGGCCTTGGCTCTCCCTGTTCCCACCAAGAGGATCCTCTTCTCCCTCTCATGGGGCGACTACTCGCTCTGTGCAAATGTCGCCCCCTCAGAGCAGTGCACGGAGCATCCTGTCCAAACGGGCACGGCACTAGGCCCTGCCCGCATCCTGCCACATCCTCCAGCGCTGGCTCCCTGGGGCTCACTTGCATCAGTACATGCTGCGCGGTGGTCTCCCTAACTAACGTGGGCTCCATCGAAGCAGGGATCCCTTGGCACTGCTGCACGTCTTGTGCCCATAAGAGTTACAAGCACACGTACTGTGATCCCGGTACTCGCTGAAAATATTCAAGAGAAAAAAAGAAAAAAATAGAGAGCATAGAGTGGGGGAAATCACACGAGCAGTTCGGAGGTGGTAGTAGATGGTGGTGGGCACTTTGGAGGTAGAGACATCAGAGCTTTTGACAGATGGCAAACAGCAGGAGGAAAGGGGAGGTGTCTTAGGGCTCAGCCAAAGCCACAGATTGACCCCATGCCGCGGGCTGCGAGAGATGGGAGAAAATGTGTCCTGGATGAGGGGTTGGAGAGTCTGGGCTGGCACACGGTGGGGGTGACTTCCAGAGACGGGGCTCAGTTCTGCTTGTGCTTCTGGGCTTATCCCACCAGGTGTCCCGCTGACCACCTTAGTTCTGAGGTGTAAACCCGGCCTCTCTTTCCGTCCACACCCGTGTTGCTCACGGCTTCCCTTTCAGCGTGGCCACCTCGGAGTGTTTAACCGAACAGGGCAAAAGGCGAGTCAAGCTCAGCCGCCGCTGTGTCCGGAAAGTCCGACTTGGGGCTCGATTTGACAGCATTTTTTGTTTGTTTAACTTCTTTCTTTTCTTCCTAAAAGTGTTAATTGTTTACTTTCGAAACTCTGCCTACATCTGATTTTCTCATCTTGCTTTATGTTTCTGGATGGATTTGATTTGTGTTTGCCACTTGTGTCTTTCCTCCAGCTCTGCCTTTTGCCACATGGACTATTCAAAAAACAGAACTTTCTTGGGAATTTGGGATGCAGATAAACTTGTAATTTTCATAGTGACTAATTTTATATATTTTTAAAAACCTTGTTGAAACTATATATAATTTTTGCAGTACATAATGATTGCATTCATCGTGAGGAAGTAGTGCATGTACATAACGCATCTGAAATTCTTCTTTACGAGCCTATATATAATTATTAAAATCAAGAATAAAACAACCCATCTGTTTCTCCTGCTTGTGGGGATTAGGAATTTAGTGTGAGATACTTTGTTTTTCTACTTATCATCTCCATCCTTGCAACCCAGGCATCAAGCTAAAATCACAGACGCCATCACGGATCCCCCTCTTCCATCAACATTTTCAGTGAATCTCCAAATTCCACCTATTTTGCCACCTACCTAAGTCCCATTTCCATCATATTTTCTCCTGTAACTTTCCTCAATTCTCACAATTCTGAGTCCAGTGTATCCTCATAAAAGCAGGTAAAATGCTTTATGGAACAGGACAATGTTTTGATCCTCTCTAAACCCTTCTGTGATGTCTTGTCACCTCTGGATAGTTGCCATCCGCATTGACATGTCACACAAGGCCCTCTTACCTTACATTTGCCCCCATTCCTGGCCCTGAGTTTTTCCTGTGTTGGAGTTCTTTGATCTAGAAACAAGAAACTATATCTATCCATTATTGTTAATGCTCCATATTGTCCTGCTGTCTTGAAAAAATATTTTTCCATCTTTCTACATTTAGTTCTTGGACATATTTTATATTTTTATATTCTCTTGGAAGTCTGCTGCATCCAACAAGCCCACGATGGACAACATTGACCAACCATTCTTCACACTTGGATGCAACATCAACAAATTGCCACATTGTTGGGGTTACCACTGAATTTTCCATCTTTATGTAATTACCTTCTTCATGTTTTTCTTCCAATAGCATTTAGCCCTTGGAGAAGAAGGATTATTTTTATCCCTTTTTATCAAGGTATTACTAAGTAATATGCATTAGGTTCTCAATAAATGCTATTGTTTTTTTTCATTTCTAAACATTTCAAGAGCTTTTTTTAAATGTGGAAATTCCATTTTTTTTACAACACAGAAAATTGTTCCGCTGTTACTTTTTGTTTGTTTGTGTCCGCTTCATTTGCTCTGCTTTCCTGGAAACACCTATTACTTGTAGGCTAGCTGCCTGCTCTCTGCCTTCCCATGTACTTTTCTCTTTCCATATGCATTTCTGTGACTTTTCATTTTGTATTCTGATTTTTACTTACACAATATTGATTTGATTTTGTACAGTGGAAGTTCTGTACTTATTTTATCTTATAAGGATTTTAATTCTGCTCTTTTTCCAGGATCTATTGAGTTTTCTTTTTTTAATTATATAATAAAGAGAGATTGCTTCAGTAGCACACTAGCTGGGCATGACTTCTTGCAAATAATTCACTCTTTTTCAGCTTTGGTTATCTAATATGTATAATAAAAATATTAATACTGCTTCCTCATAGGGTGGTTCTGAGATTAAATGTAACAAAAACTGACAAATGCTCCCAGACCACCACAGTTTGATGAGCAGAAGACGACATCTCTTATGACTGTTGATGTTTCCTTCCATTTAACGAGTCAAAGAAACATTCTCCTTTTTGCCCCATTTCTACCTCCTTTGGAATAGGTTCTCAGCTTGCTCTCTCTTTCTCTCAGGCTTTCCTAGTCTAGGTGAAGAAAGTAGTGTTCCTTGACTGTCATTTTTAAATTTAAATTTTTAATGAATGCATTATCCTTACTGTTTTTACATCATTTTTCTTTTTCGCAATCTGGTTCAGACTCAACTGGAAAAGAGGTATACTATTTATATGCTATTTCTTTGGCTACCTTAAATTCCCAGGATTTGGTTAATTAGGCTGGGAATCTTGGTGGGGGTAGCAATTTAGAATGTTTTGGGGGAGAGTGGCTCTCAGCCTGGTAGGCATCTTATTAGATAGTGACTACATGAGACTTTTCAGACAGAGGGAGAGGGAGAGGGAGAGGGAGAGGCAGAGGGAGAAAGTAAACTAAGAGTAAACAAAGAGTTCCAAGACTGGAAGTAACAATTTATTGCTTCATGTGAACATAACACTACTTTCTATTTCATATTCAAATATTTATTGTCTTTATTGTGTTGTTTACAGTTCTCGCTAACATTTGAGCAATGAATGAAATGATATCTCTTGTAGAATTGTGTTAGTCAGCATTCTCATTGTTGGGACCAATTATCCAACACCCACAAAGGAAAGGAAGAGGGATTTACTTGGCTCACAGTTCAGAGGATTCAGTCCATGGTCAGCTGGTGCTGATGCAGGGATGTCATGGTGGAAGGGCGTAACATAACCAAGATACTCGGTCTCTAGCAGTTGGGAACCAAAGCCAGGGAACAGTGCCAGAGGGGAAGAGTCAGGGACCATCCATATTCCCAAGGCAGTGCCTGCATCACCTGTCCATCCAGGCACACGCAGAAGTGGGCTTCACTAAGCCCCTGGGGAGCTCCCCAGCCAATCAAGTTGACAACAGAGTGTGGCAGTCATAAGCATATACTGCTTTCTTCCTCTCTGGACCCACCTAACTCATAGTGGAGAGAATTTCCTAAGCCTCCGTGGTCACTGATGCTTCACGCTTTGCCGACTTGCTGGGGAATTGCATAATACAAAGAAAGCCATATGTTTGATGGAGAAGCCTTTGTAAACTTTCATGTAGCTCATCAGTTTAGGGTTTTTTCACTACATGTGGGTTTCTTCTTGTTTTATGAATGCCATTCGTATACCATGAAATCCTTATTTTCAGACTGCACAAGTCAATGCTTTTTGGTATATTCATTCAACTATTGCCACTTTCTCTTCCCAGGACACCTCCATCATCCCAGCAAGAATCCTTTGAGCCCATGAGCACTCATTCTCCACAAGCCTGGCCTCAACCCCAGCAGCTACTACTCTACTTTCTATGCACATGTAGAAGTCTATTTGGGCATTTTATATAATGGAGTCACAGAATGTGTTGTGGTTTGTGTCTTTTCCACTCCGCACAATATCTTTAAGGTTCATTCATTTTAACGTCTACATCAGTACTTCATTCTTTTTATGGCTAAATATTTAAGTGTATATATGATGCCATGTTTTGTTTATTCAGGTATCAGTTGATGGAAATTTGGGAGGGTTTTTAACATTGGTTGATCACAGCACCCTTTTATCTAAGGGTAAATTTTTTGTGGACAAATTGCTCTGTACCAGGTCCTAAGCAAGGAAACATATTCCTCCTCGAGCCTGGACAGGATGTACGGCTCAGAAAAGACACAGGGAAACAGGTAAAGAATGAGACCAGGGCACTGCTGACGCTGCTGGCAGCCTATGGGCCAACAGCAAATAAAACTTCTGGCTTTAGTGAGTATGGAGAGCCTCAGAGTCTTTGTGAGGCTTGGCCCTGAGCTACAAACAGGCAGTGAATCTAGTGCTATAGGCTGATTTTCATGCATTTGCTTGATTTGATGGAAATTATACAGATTGTGCTTTTAAACAAAAACAGCTGAGTTACTTGCCTTTTGGATTCTAGGGACATTCTAGCTGGAGAATAATGTAGGCATCAGGAATACATTGATAGTCATAGACCAGCCAACAAATTCCCTTCTGCATCCAGGCCCGAGGAAGCGGTCATAAAAGAAGCTTTTGTGACTTTACCCAAGATTCAAAAGTAGTGGCCAATGGCTGATGTAAAGTTAGCTCCAGCCTGGTTTAGTACATGTGAGGAAGTTTCCCCGGGAAATGATTCAAGTGTCCTCAGGCCAAGGGAATTTGTACAAAGCGCCAGTGCACACAGTGTGGCCTGGGGTGATGGTGTCTCCTCAGAGGACAGGGAAGGTGCTATGTTACTAATGTACCCACCTCCACTCACCCTGGCAGAAATGTAGAACTCAAAGAAGAAACATTTAAGAAACTTTGAATATAGAACTGGGAAACAAATGTACCTCAGATAAATCCTGGTGACTGGAAATTCTTTTACTTGCAAATTTCTGAATTTACTAGGAAGGCAGCAATATCTCATATGCTACTTTCAGAGCAAGGAGACGTTAGGAGAATTTGGTAAACATATAATGCCAGATCGGTTTCCACTGGGAAAATGACTCCAACGGGGTTTGTTACAGGACATAAAGGAGCTCAGATCTGATGGATCTATGAGGACCTCAGGAATTACGGCATCTAAAACACATGAGGAGCAGTAGTTTGCCACTGGTGATATTGCAGATCTCTGGAAGCCCCTCAGTGGGGCTCTTGTCACCCGGAGAAGCATGGTGGAGCTGGGGACCGGGTGATCATCATCAGGCCCAATTAACCTCCTCTGGGGAAGTTTGTTCCCATTCAGTTCAGAGGTCACAGTTCTCTCTCTTTTTCATTTTTTCTATGATTATGGACAACTAGACATCCTGAATGGCCAAAGCAATGAAAATCTGTAGGGTACAATGGAAGGAGGATTATTTGATTTAAAACATGGCTGATTCACACAACTGGGTCCTAGAAAAAATAATTCAAACTAGAATAATTGCTCTAGTGGACAAGAATGAGGTTGTTTCATAATTCCGCTGTTAGAATCAATGTTATGATAACTTTGAGTCTGCCACAATTTTAAAAAATGAAGCACGTGAGAGATTGAAATTGACCTGACACCATGTGAAAGGATACAGTCTCAGGTACTCAAGAGCTGTAGTTAAATTAAGCAGCATAGGCAATTTGGGAGGACATCATAACAACAACCCTCACACACAGAACCAGCCCCGGCTCAGCATTAACCCTCTGCTTACCGTTAACTCCTGTGAGCTTCATGATAGTATTAAGAGCAAAATTATCCTCATTTCGCTGGAGCAAAAAGCAAAGCATTGAAACTTCTGCTGAATTTCTACATTCCCATTAATAAATCCAGCAAAGTACCCAGAGAATATTGTGTGTTGAAGCAGGAGCGGCCGTTGAGCTGCGATCGCCTCGCTCCCAGTGGATCTCCTGGCTCAGACCTGGTCCCATCTGCTGCTGCTAAGCACGGGACTCCAAGCGGCCCTGTGAACAGCCAAGGTCTGCATCCTGTGGAGGACGCATCGGCCTTTGCTCCACCGGTCACTCTGCTGTGAGAAGAGGTGGATTTTCCTCACTTAAATGTTAGGAATGAGGACGTCGGGGTGGCCGCCCTTCCCCTCCTAGCAGCCCCCGCCCATCCGCAGAGTCCCCCTTCCTGGTCCTGTCCCCCACACAGTGACAGGGCCGCGTCCCAGGCCTGCCGGCCGCACTGCTCACCAGGAGCCTGTCCATCCTGAGGTTCCTGTGAGTTCACCCTGGAGTCTGCTCTCAGTTACCAGATTCATGTGTGGGAGGAGTGACACCTTGTCCTCCTTCTGTGTTTCTACACATTTATGTACCGACTGAATCATCTCTGACTCCAGTAGGAACTGCTCTGGACAGTGTTAGTTCTGATATCCGCCTTCGTAGTTTGGGCTGCTGTAAGAAAGCACCCAAGCCTGGATGGCTTAAAGCAGCAGAAATGGACTGAGCACATGTCTCCGGGCTGGACGTCAAGCCGGGCCTCCGGGAGGCCAGGTCCAAGGGAGAGGTTGTCTTCCAGGTGCCAGTGCCTGCTGCTCCTGGTGGTGGGCACGGTGGAGTCACTTGTACCGGGCACCCGAGGGGCCTCCACTGCCCACACTTAACCCCCACCAAGGCCCGGCCACATCAAGGGTTAGATCACTGCAGCGCCATTGAGAGGACCCCACAGTTGTCACCACCCTCAGTCCAGTCTTTCTTGTCAACCTGTTCCCATTTCACCTCTCCCCGTTCAGGCCTCATTAAATCAGGCTTGGGTTTCAGAAAGTTTTAATGTGTTTCCAGTATGCTGTCATGTAATTAGCTTTAAGAAGAAAAGCTTATGGGATGTTCTTGTGTTTTGTACAAGAATTCATGTCAGTGGTGTCCCTTTACTTCTGAATCCTCATAATTTTAAATCCTATTTTCTATTTTTATAAAGTTGTTTTCCACACCGCGAGTTGGAACATGGGAAGGTTAGCATCACAAGTATCTGCACTCCGCAAGAACACGTGAATCGCACGTAGGTGGACCTCAAAGTGGGGTGAGGCCTGTGAGGGGCACTAATGTCACTTCCAGGGGGTTACTAAGACAGAACGTCTGGTGTGGCTTAGCTGGACTCGCACATTGTTGTCACCACACCTAAGCAGCAGCACAGCCCCGTCCTGAATTTGCTATGGATATGCAGACCCGGGATGCCACAGAGCATCTGGAGGGCATGAAAACATGTGTTGCTCCCAGTGAGGCTTTCTGAGGAAAGCAGCATAAAGCTCACAAGCTATCAGCAGCTGTGCATGGGGGCACCTGCCTATAATCTGACACTCCGGGGGGCCAAGGCAGGAAGATCCCAAACTAAGGTCCTACCTGGGCAAAGCCCTATCTAAAAGCCAACAAGCAAACAAAAACAAACTCAAAAGGGATAGGGATGTAGCTCTGTACGAAGAACCTGGGTTCAATCCCTGATAATGGGGAAAAAAGCTATCAGCAATCTAGCCTCAAATCATTGCAGTAAGAACCTTTATAATACGTGGAATTGTTCACTATTTCCATTTCCTAACAATTATATTAAGAAGGGAAAGTTTGTCATGAATACTGTGGAAGAAAAAGTAGTCAGTCCTAGTGCTTCTCTTAAGTATAATCTGTACAAGGCCATACACACGAAATTTAAAAACCAGGGTTCAACAAAACAGAGTAGAACAAAAGAACTGGGAGAAGTAAAATTTTTGGAAAGAAATTAAATTATGCTCAAGTCTTTGTTTTGTTTTGGAGCATTAGACATTGAATAGCTGAGGATTCATTGTTAGAAATACATAAACTAAAATTCAGGTACAGTCCTTAAAGAATGGAAATACTGTACTTATCTTGTAAATTAGCCAAAAGAAGGAGAGAGAATTTTTTTTTAAAGTCGATCAGGGGGCTAGAAGCAGAAGAAAAGAAAAAAAATGAGGCAAATGGGAAATATAAACAAGACAGTAGACAAATAAAATATATATGTCTATAAACACTCAGATATCTGTAAATAAAAAAATTAATCCTTAAAAGAAAAACTTATGCTGATGTTGACAAAGAAATTTGTTCAATATTTTTTATTACATCGTTGTTTGTAATAGGTAAATATTGGGGAAATTTTAAGTGTGGAAATAGATAAATTGCAATATATACAGACCAGCAAAACTGTGCTATTATTAAAGCTAATAAATAAACAAGATCTACATGTATAAGTTAGATATAGCCCAGAAACTGTTTTAGGTAGAAAAATAAACAGCTTCAGAAATGGTGTGTACAGTGTTGCTACTTATGAGGTAATTATAAAATCACAAAATGTTGTGCATAGTTAATAGATAGATCATGTGTTTTAGAAGTATAAAGAAATGTAAACAGAAATTACACACCCAAATGTCAAGATAATACTTACCTCTTGGGAGGAAAAATTAGGAGAGTCTTAACCGGATTCTTTTTATTTCATTCTTAATCATCTGAAGCCAATCTGGCAGCATGTTACAATAAGTTATTTCACACATGGATGTTCTTGTATGTTAATTTTCGCATTTTTTACCCTAAAATATTACGTTCTCGACCTTGTATAAATACAAGGAAATTCCTCGTTATAAAACTCCTTGTTATAACATAAAATGTGAACAAGGTGATTAAATTAAAGGACCAACAGGAATGTTGAAGATCCACTGGTAAGAATATCCAGCAAACCATTTAAAGGAGGTCACAGTATTGGCATAATTTTGTATCGTATATGAGCGGAGGGATCCAAAGACTTGGAAGAGTTGCATTTCTTTAGCAATGAGTGGAAATGAGCCGAAAGGGGGGGCAGATCCAGAAAAACATACGGATGTGGCCCGTTTAGGGCGAGAAGCGTCCCACCCAGTGGTTTCTGTTCTCCGTGAAATCCGGAGCCTCGCTTGTCTGCTGAGGTGCAGAAGGCTAAGAGGAGGCAGCGGTCGAGCGTCCGCCCGGTGATCTGAAGAGAGCGGATGGTTCCTGCGGCGGGGAAGGGCGGGACAGTTGCAGCACTAAGGAGGGTGAGCCCATCGCCCACTCGCACGCGTGGCCCGTGGCCCGGAGTGCAGCCTGCACGCCGTCAGCAGCCCGGACGCACGCGGGGCCTCGCAGCTCCGCAGCCAGCGAGACCCAGTCCCAGCAGGGCTCTGCCGGCGTCCATGGTCACCAGAAGGGAGTCTGGCTTACTGGCAAGAGACTGGCTAAAGTAGGAGAATGCGGACTTTACTCTGGGCAGACAAAGCTAAGGGCATAGAGAAAGGGAAAAAAGGAGGAAAGCCAGAAAATAATAATATAAAATATTGTCACAATCCCTCCACCAAAACCTTACATTTTGGTATTTTTCCACTAACCCTTTACATTTATATAGATACATGTAGATACATATGTGTTCATCCAGTATGGCTTTAATAGATAAATACTACTGCACTTGGAGGGAGTAGTTTATATTTTAGGGTATGACATTGGCATTGTTAAAATTTTTGCTATCATTAAATACGGTTGCAATAATCATGTTGCGATTCAATATTTCATACACTTTATTACTTTCTTCGAATAAATTTCTATATGTAAAATCATATCAAAGAGTCAGCAATATACTACAAATTTTACTGCAGAATATATATATATGTATACTTTCTGTCTTTCAATCTCTCCCTTTGCCCCCCCCCTCCCCCTCCCCATCTTTGAATCTCCAGAGAAGGAGAGTTTAGAACATTACAAAACGCATATTCTGGGGTCTGTAAGTGACTTTTTCTATAACCCCTCAGTGACTATGCTAGGTATATATCATAGAGATCCAGCAAGCCTTGAACTAACATTTAATTTGATTCCTTAAATTTCAGTCTACAAAGTGTCTTAAAAATTGATACAGCAATGGACAATCAGTTGAAATTTCCTTCCTTGATTCAATTCTTCATTTTGAAGAATAATACAGTATTCTTTATGCTACCCAAGTCAATCACTTTATAACTGTTCTGCCTCCTGCCTGTCAGCATCCAGCCAATTTTCCTGAGTACACAAGCCATTCATCTAGCAAAAATCTATCAGGCTGACCATGCAACAAGCACTTTTTCAAGTTTGGAGAATTAAAGTGATACTCAATTATACAAAATGTAGAGTCCTTCCTCTTCAGTGTTCCTATTGCACTTATTATGTATACCACTCTTTGAACCTTAAAACACACAAGCTGTGGTAGGTAGATTAGGTTTCCCAGGAAACAGACTCTGAGTTGGAGATTTATGTGCAAGAGGCTTACTGGAGAGTTTTCTCGGGAACGCCGAATATAGGCAAGTGAGGAGAGCAAGACTGGGCCCAGAAAGATGCTGAGCGGTGAGGCATCACAGCAGAGGCCCTTGCCAGTGCTCCAGGGGGCTCTGCAGGTGGAGTGGCCACTCATAGGGGTCTCAGCTGAGTCACCGGGGCTGGAACATCACACCTCCCTCGGACCAGTCACTTGATGTGCTCTGGGAAGAGCAATAGCCTTGAGGAAGCCAACTGCCTTAGGCCATGGGCAATTCCTGGGACAAATTCATCTGTGAACGATAACAGGACATCACTTCAGAGAAATGAGCACTGTGCTCCTAAAGAGATAGACCTAGGACAGCATGATCTGACATCCAGTGTACTGCCCAAGCTAATGTGTACTACTGAGCTGGGCTACACTTCTGTTGTTCATGTCAAGAACTTACTTTGATGAGTTTTCTGTATCTCCAGCTAGATTATAACTTCCTGGAGATCAGAGAAGTGTACCCTGTTTACTCAATATGTACCACATAATGTGTTTGCAGTATTAAATGTTCAATAATACCTGATGTTTAATTTGACAAAATCCTATCTCTTAATTTTACAAAGCACTTGTGACCACTTTATCTTGCTCAGACAATTCCTTTAAATCGTATAAATAATTTTTATATTTTTTTTCTTTGATAAAACATCTCAAGTTTAGCAGGAAGATGGTGGAGTATATCTCTATAGTTATCGGGGGTATTGAAAGCAATGTCTTAGTGTGGACCCAATCCATTAATTATGAACTTTCTCCTTTTGCACCACGTATATTTACTTGCTTTAAAATTATGCATCTGAATACTGAGAGTTTTGTCTGCCTGGCCTTCTGGTGAGCACTGAAATCCAGACAGTGGATTTTCAGATGAGTAGCTCCTGAGGAACTCATGAGTCATCTTGGGGTAAAAGCTGAAAGAACCTGGATGAAGCTTTAGCCACCACTATTTGGACAGCAGCTAAGCAAGTATTCTGACCCAAGTCTGATCAAAAGGTATGGCACTTAGGGTCCAGTCTTACTGATTTTCCTAAAGGTACATTGTCAATGAAATTTCAGTTCTCTTTCATTTCTTCTCTCTGAAGATCAGAGGCCACAATCACACAAGACATTCCTCAATAGGAAAGATGATTCTGGAATCCAAAGAGAGATGTGTAGCCTGTCATTCAGGGAGGCTTGCAAGTCAGGGCACATGAAGAATACAGTGCACCCTTTCACTCAATTGTCTTTGTAGAAGTTTGGAATGGTGCCCATTTCCCTATACTCCAAGTAGTCGCATGTTTGGAACTACAGCACATGAATTTTCCATTCTCTTGTTCTATCAAGTGAAATGGTTAATTCATCTTCTGTTTCTATCTGTCTTTCTCTCCTGCCACTACTGTCTGCCCATTCTCTTTGGATACCATTTGTCAATGTGTGTCAAGACCCAGGCATCATATCCACTGTCTTACAGTCCACATCTACTTAGGGTAGTAAACACCACAGAACCTACGTGATGGGTATCATCACCTTGCGGGTGATGATTCCTATTGTACAGTAACTGAGTTCAGAGACACTGCATTGCTTGCCAAAGATCACAGTCTAGCAAGCGAACCAACTAAAATTAGGGAATAGTCCCTACCTTTGCCAAAGTTCCATGCTGTCTGTCCACAGACACCTGGAAAGGAAAGTATTCATCTTTGGGATACAAAAATATAAACAAATAAAGCATTTGCCCAGTCTTCATGGTGCTGTAGAGACCTAGTCTTTTTCCACCAGGGCAGGCACCAGCTGAGATTGTGTTTGCTGAGGTTGATAGGTGAGGAAGGGAGAGCCCAGTCGAGAAAAAGCCAATATAATTATAACGCCAGGCTGGAGCTGCTCTCTACACATGTTCCGTTCTAGGTATCTGCCACAACAACGCTGACTTCTTATAACTATTCGAATGTGCGGCCCGGCCAGCCGCTAGTACTCAGACTTCTGTGAAGGGGATGACTAATCAATGAACATGAGCATGAGATGGAATAAAATACATCGTAAGAAATATATACTATGCTAATGTAGCTTAGACAATAACATATTCTGTAGACCTCCTTGCACATCGTAGTGACACCCTACTGTGTTATTAATGCTTTGGAAAAATTTATTTATTCCATTCTATTAGTGTATTTTAACAAACATTGCTTTGGGACAGTATGCCTGCCAATTTATGTTTATGAGACTGTCAACATAATTTACATGCAGACAAAAATATGATACAATATTGCCAGTGCGGAATCGTCTTGTCAAATGATATTGGCGTGAAAAAAAATGAAACAGTACCCCAGCTGAGGAACCAAGCATATTCATCACCGTTGGCTGCACAGAATTTGAGGTGACATGCTGAAATACATTTAATGCCTTTTTTCATGCATCAAATGAATAAAAAGTGAGTGAATGAGCTACTTCTGACTGCCATAGGCAGTGCAAGAGCAAATAAGATTTCTTGCCCTCCCCCAAATAATACTGGGTTTCTAAAATAGTTGATAGAATTATATTTATTATTCATTTGGAAAACTGAGTATGCTACAGAAACCACAAATGGTTCCAAGCACTCAACTGCAGAGGTACAGACTTTCATGGGAAGAGGAAATGACATCCACATCGACCCAGGAGGAAGAGCTGGAGCTGGGCAGTGGAGAATAAGATTAGCTACACAGCCTGAGCTATTGTGTCAAACACAGCAATGCAGGGTATTTTCCTAAACCTGCTTCAGAAGAGGATGTCTGTTCCAAGAGCAAGGCTTCTGGGCACTGGTAATGTCAACTCTTGAGTCTTTCAGAGTTTCAGTGTATGTAGATATTTCAGCCAAAAGGTCTTCTAATTCTCCCTGTGCTGATAGTCTGTGAGTTCAAGGGATTTCACTGACCAGAAAACACTCAGCTTACTCAGACCAGACCGAGTGGAGGCTGGTGGTGGCAGAAGGAGTGGACACAGAGCTTCGGAAGCGCCGAAGGAAGGTTCGCCACAGTCTTCTCCCAGTCCTGGGAGGCCTGCTGTGGGGCAGGAGTCTCCCTTGCTCTGCACTGAATCCTCGGCGGTGGTGCAAGTATAACTGCAGCTCCTCTGTCACGAACCCTCAAGACACAAGGGACCGAAGTGTCTGTGCTCACCGTAGTCTTGCTAAGCAAAAGGACCCTTCAGTGAGAGAGCCCTGGCTCTAGCAAATGCCCCACGCGCGTGCTCAGCGTTTGGGAGGGGAGAAAAAATGTCTTATGTCCAGGAGCCAGGGAAAGCGGCTGGGTCAGCAGCAAACTGAGACCAGAGAGCCCTGTCCTGAAACTCAGTCGTGCAAATGACAGAACGACAAGAGGCGGGCTCTCAGTACCACAGGGAGAAGGTGCTGTACTTGAATACGAAGTCCTGACTTCCACGTGCTCTTCAGGAAAAGCCCTGTGACCCATGGCTTCTTCATATATAGAATGGGAATAATAGTGATCTCACAGCTTTGGTGTGACAATTCCGTGGGAAATTGCTAAATCACACGAAATGGCTGATATTTGGTCATTTTTGATGTAGCAAGCAGGCGGGATGTGGCGCTCCACCTAGGACAACACCAGACATGGTGTAAATGTTTATTAGATATTGACTGAATTAAATATATCATGTTAAAAATTGAAAAAGTTATGCAAAAATGGATAATGTGCTATTTTTTATACTACCACTACTATTATTACTGCTGGAACGCCAGCTAATATTCTCTGTCAATGATATTTGACACGTAATCTGTAAAATATCACATTTCAAATTCCCCCGGGACCCTGTAAGACTTGAATGAAACCAAGGCTGTCTAGCTTAAAATGGATTCAAGTCTTTAGAACATATAGATAGAATTTTGGCTACTTATCTTTAGGCTTTATGGATATAGCAATTCCTATGAGAAAATAATTTCTCCAAAATTCACTTTTAATTCAAGACCTTGAAAACCTCGGGCGAGTTACTGCCTCCCCTTAGGGAGCAAGGCAATTGCCATCTTGTTGTTTATACCTGCTTCGGCAGCCGCGGCAAAATACTAGCTGGCTTCCAGAATATCAGAAAAGTCCTAATTAATGGTGGGAATAAAAAATGATAGCAGAATGGCATGGGGCCCATCAACAGTGAAGGGAGAAAGGACAGCCTCTGAGTGCTCCTCGACACAGGTGTGTGCAACTCCTTAGTGAATGGAGAAGAGAAAAGGGTGGATGTGAGGGGGAAGGGTTAGAAGGAAAGAGACACTGCAATGAGGAGTGGGTAGAGGAAGGGATGACCGTGCCGTGGAGAAGAAGAATGACTCTGGGAGAGCAGGATGACACCTCATACAGAGCACGCCACACCTGCTGGGGCTGAGCAAGGACCGCGTTTGCACTAGGCGCCAAGTGGAGTGAATTATGTGACACTTTCCCTTGGGCCAGAAAAATTTCATCCTGACCCCAGCTGGTGATCAGATGGTGCCCCAGAGAATGAAGATAAACAGCTCTTGTTATTTTGGTCTCTGCCCTGGAGATTATCATTGCTTTCCACATCAAAGTGTTACGCTCACATTAAAAATTGTATTAAAAGAAGGGCTGGGAATTTAGCTCAGTGAGGCCACACCTGCCTGGCAAGCACAAGGTCATGAGTTGGATCCCCGGTATAGAAAAAAAATCGTGTTAAAGAAACTTGCTTCTATAAGAACTTGTAGCCAAATGTAGAAAAGATAGTTTGGGATGGAAAAGGCAGAATTTAAAACAAACAAACAAACCTTCCTTCCAGGCCTCTGAATACATGAAAGATTAAATGTATGTTTTATTTTCTTTAATTGCATGAGGTGATATACATAACCACTACTAAATTTGATAAATGATTGAATCTAGAACTTTTGACTAAAAATTCAAGTAGATCTTAATGATGTATTCCAAAAGTATTTGAGGCTAAATCAGGCAATTTATAGCTTCTGGAAAGATTTTGAAATATGGAGTCACATTGGGATAATTTATTGTCAGATACTAACCGAAGAGCCAACTAAACTACCTAAAACAATACGAACTTTTTAAAATTGAGAAAATATGTCAAGACTGAAAAATGGCTCTGAAAGTACCTTCCCTGTATTAGCCAAGGTGCTGGGTTAGGGATTCTGAGGGCATGCAGAGCTCGGCCGTAGGCTCTCAGAAGGACAGGGCTAGTGAGCGTCCAGGCTAAGAGCTCACTGGCCATGGCCCTACTCCACTACTCTTGATGACAGCAGTCAGTGTGTGCCTGAAAGCTGTCTTGGCACCGTCGGGTTGGCGAGTGACCCTATGAGAGTTTTATGTGGAACACAGACCACTAATTGACTTATATATGAATATTTATGTATCCAATCCATGCTATGAAATTTCTTTTAAAAATTTACATATATTGATGAGAATGCATTAGATTTATAGCATGCATGTGGATATGGCAAAGTGATGTCAAAATTGTGACTTCGGCCCTTGAGTGTTAAGTTTGCAAAACTGGAGTTTAGAAGGAGGCATAAGTGGCTCTGGGCCAAATCTCCAGATGGTGGGAAGTTAAAAGGGATGGAGCCGGTATCTGCTGAGCCAGCTTTGATGGAGGGGAGAACGCTGGGCTGCAACCCACAAGAACACATTAAAATAGCAGAAATGTAACTTTTTATATTTTAGATGCAAGACAACATCAGAACAAGCGGTGAGAGTCTGGGGCCTCGCTTCATGGCAATTTATGCAAAAATAACATTTTTCACTAGTAATATAAAGGTCCATCCCGTACAAAATGTATTCACATGTTTTTCCCTTTCGGCTTTAATGAGTATTGCTCACATGAGTCAAGAACTTCTGAAAAGTCTAATTGAATTTAGAATGTAAACAGAAGAATATAATTAATGGAAGAGAAAGTAGCATTAATCATAACCCCAATAGAGACAAGGGAAAAGAAAATCCAGCTCTGTTAATTCAATCATGATTATTATATTGGAGTTTAAATAAAAATGGAATATTTCTACCCCCTTACCTCTTAGAACATGGGGTCTTCCTTTTGTCTAAACCTTTAACCCCCTTTACCAATATAATTACAAACACAATTCTTACTAAATCATTAATCTTACAATTTTTTTTATAAATTTATGTTCAATTTTATCAGTGGAGTTATAAAACATCTATTTTTACTTTTGTTTTAAATGGGGCTGCCTCTGCCTCTTTATGTCACAATCCTGATGTTCTAAAGCTTTTGGCTTCTTTTGTTTCATGTTTACCTCCCTACCAAAAGCCTCTGCCTTCCAGAGCACAGGTGTGTGTTTGTTTTCTCTGTGTGTGTTTGTGTGTGTGCATGTGTGTATTTTGAGGGTTATCAACTGAAATAAGATCTGAACCTTTGCATATCTGAAAATATTTTCTAATACCTTTCTACATTTGCAAAAAATAAAAAAGAAAGCAGAGTTAAATTGTCTCAAATCACAAAAAAACTCTTTAAATTTCCATAGATTTTCATCCATTACCTCTGACAGTCTGTGTTATAGAGCAAAACACTCAAGTCTACCTTGAGATTGGTTTCACATTAAGATACAACATTTTAATTTTCTTTTCTCCCTTACTGAATGTTTATGAGGCACAGAACCTATTTATATTTTATGACAATTTAAATTTTTATTATGAAGTATCTCACTCCTTTCTTTAACTGGTCTTGCCTGCGACATTATGAGAATTTCAGTCTACACGATGTGGTCTTGCTTCAGGTGAAAAGGATCTGTTCCTTTTTATTTGTTTGCTTTCCTCCTTCTTCATGCTTGCTAATTGATCAGTCTTTTATTCCATGCTCTGTCCACATTGTCCTTGTGTTTATATCTCTCCGATTCATATTTTTTATCCAGTTGCTTTGCATTTAAAAAAACCTTCTCAAATTTATTCTCTACATCAGAGACCTAATTATTATCATTTCTTATCACCCACTATACAACTCTCCTTCATCTTCTTTCTTTCTCTGGCTTTGTTGCTCCAAGACATCATATTGTTCCATTTTCTTCTGTAGTTTTTATTCCTGTTTTCTGAAGCATTATCTCTCACTCTAAGGAAAATACTCAATGATGCCTTGAAATGTTTTCCTGGAACTTAAAGTACAATATTTCTGAAAACTTTCTCTGGTCTTTCCTTAGTCTGAAGATGTTTCCTTCTTGGCCACATGACAAATCTCCTTCCCCTTCCACCTGTCTTCTCCTCATTCTAGAGCCAGGCAGGGTCAGCGCGTAGACATTATTTGTCCATCGAGTGTGTCACACCCTCTTCTACCTACTTATTCTCTAGCAAGAGAATAAAGCCACCTTCCTTTCATTTACATCAAACAACCAAAGGTAGGAGTTCACTTTGATACATTTTTCTCTTACTTTCTGTATTCTGATGCATTAGTAAATTCTATAGTTCTGGTGTGCTAGATATATTATAAAGTGATACGATTCACAAAGTGAATAATCAATTCACCTTTTTGCTGTCATATTCTTTGTCTAAGTCTCTGATTTGGCCTCTCTGACTGGGGTCCTAACTGGTTTTCTTACATCTTTTCTTCCTTTTTCCAAAGTCCCTTTTAAAAAATGCAGATGAACCATGGCTCTCCAGGTGAAAATTCCTCAAGGTGTTGTCATTGCTCTCAGGACAAAATTAAACTAAGTCCCTGTGCTCTACAGGATTCTGCAATACCGGGCTCAGGTCACCGGACTCGCCTGCAGCTCTCTAGCCGGTCTCTCCTGCAGTCTCCTGCAGACACTTTTCTTTCTGCCATGGAGACTTAGAGTGCTCCTGCTGCTCCTTCTGCCCGAGAGGCCCAGCGCCCTACCCGACACGTGTGTGCCTCACTGACACACAAAGTGCTCTCTGTCCCCTCAGAGGACAGCTCAGGGGAGCAGCAGTCCCCCTCTCACCCATCTCTGGCAGTCTCCTCCACAGCACATTTCACAATGTGTGAACACACTCTTGCGTTTTCACTATCATTTCTGTCACTGAACTAAAAGTTCCACCACGTGGTGACTGTGGCCAGCGTTGATGAATTGATTCTGAATCTGCATATACCATTCTCACATGGATCCTTGGAAAGCAAGTGAAGCACACGCATCCTAACTTCAAGTACCTCCATTTCAATTAGGCTTTCAGCTAATTTCTGCCGAAGCAGTGTCTGATACATGAAAAATTAGAATTCCCAGGATTTACTTGAGACAAAGTTCTTTCGCCTTGCCCACAGTAGTTCATGTCTAAGAACTCACCTCCTCCCAGAATTCCACTCCACTCGGCAATCACCCCAAACACTGTAATCAACTTTGGGATCGCCTTGGGTTTCAATTATTTTGGACTCAAATCTAAATTCAGCTCCTTGAGCGCTCCACCTCTGCATCGTACCGCGCTGCTTCTTTTCTCCTTCATAGTGAACACAGTTTACAGGATTCCTCATGGTTAATCTGATTTCCCCACCAACTTCTTGAGCATGAGGATCCTACATTTCTACTACACTCAGTCGCATAACACATCTGAACACATTTGTGCAGTGTAACGTTAAAATGAGAGACACACAACTATAGCATCATCATCAACGAAGACTGTCTCAATTCCAATCTCCTTCTCTGGTGCCAAAGAGAAATCCTTTTCCAGTGCAGTCATAAACGCCTTTGCAGACCACAGCCTTCTGCTCAGGATAGATCGCTAGGATTGTGTCCCCTTTTGTGAGGGAGGTGACCAGAAGGGGGAGAGTTATTCTGATCTATTCACACATTCTTCCCTATTCACATATCTCTCCTAGAGGAGCCCAAGGACCAGCAGTGGAGGTGATAGCCCCAGGGAGCCCCTGTGCTACATCCTGGACAACTTACCCTGGGAAGGGACTGCAGCCATGGGCCCCAGAGCAGTTCAGAAGTCCTCCGTGAACACATCTGCAAAAGAAGCTATGATACGGCAGCAGGAGTCTTTAGAGGGGCAATAGGATCATCCCGTCCTCAGAAATGGAACCATTCTGCCTGGAAGTGCTTCATCCCGCGGGCTGAGACTCTGTGCTTTGAACACGGTCTCATGTGACTGAGAGCAAGGCAGCATCTTCACATGGACTTGCCCTCTGAGGCGGACCATCCCAAGGCTATCCTGAGGCGGGAAGCACCCAAGCAGGCATCTACAGATGGCCAGAACTGCAAAGGTCCAACCAGAGCAACAGCCATCCGGCAGCAGGAGCATGAGCTCTGGGTGAGATGGGAGGCTGGGCGGACATTCTAACTGTTACGAACCAGAGTGCACTCATCCGCATCTCTGTCTTTCCTCTCTGGTCCCAGGTGACAGCTTTAGCCTGCAGGCTTCACCTCTGAAATTTCCTATTGAGGTGACTGCAGAGGCTATAGCTCACTCTGAATTGCCTAGGACAAAACTTAGCACTTTTTCTTAGGTCTCCCTCTTTTTCTCTTCTTTCTTATTTCCTGTTACTTGTGATCCCAAAGAAAGATTGTTCTGCCCAAAGAGACGTGAAATATTCCAGACATATTGCACTGCGGATGTGGGCAGCACAAATCAGCTTGCCTTGAGCTTCTCTGACAGCAGACAGTGTGTTAATGTTCCTATTTATACCTATCTGTAATACATCTTCACAGTGTTGGCTTAATCACAAATGACAAGGGTGGAAAATGTAATAAAGACAGGGGCACATTAATCCACTTTGTATGAAAATGTGGAAAGGTAATCCAATTTTGAACTGCCTGCTCTTAAAAAGTATAAAAGTTTGTAAAATTGCAGCATCTTAGCTGGGGAGATGACAGTCAATCCGAAGAGCACATTGCAGGTAGAAAGCTTCAGTTCCTGGGCTGTTGGTGCAAAAGTGGTGGCCCTGGCTGAGAACGAAGCTGAGAGCTCTGGGGACCATGCTGCTGGTGACCCAGAGCTGGCCCTTTATCAGGTCAATGTACAGGTGCCATGCGGTGCTGTCATTCCTCAGACGCCAGTGCTGGGGAAGCTGCCGCACATGCCCCATGTGACTCCAGAGGAGAACCCACATGGAGGGCAATTCTGCCTCTGCTCCCCACAGACATGCATGCTGGAGTTCATCTTGCTTGGAAGGTAGACCCACATGGAGCTCATGTTTCCAGCAGGGGAGATGGGTGAGGGAATGAATGGTGATGATGTAAGTTTGCCTTTAACGACACCTGATGTCTTCGCAAACACTGTGTGTGATTGTACCCATGGGTTTGCGTGCGTTAGGTGCATGAAGGGAGCTGCAGGCTCAGGGCTCACATCCAGCAAAGAAATATAAGGGAAACTGAGCTCTGGACATCAGGGTCTCCACATCCTCATCTTACCTGTCTGCTCTGTGATGTGGCAGGTGGCTTACTTCCGCGGAACTCCAGTGTCCTGGTCAGCCACACAAAAATGTATGTGTACTTCACAAAACTATTAGAAATATAGGATCCAGGAATTCCATTCTAAGGCAACTACCAAGAGGAAAGACAACAAAACTAATACAAAACATAAAGAAAAACATGTTCATGAATATGTATGGTAGCATTAATCACAATAGCCAAATGGTAGAAACAACCCAAATATATATCAACCGACAAATGTATAAACAAAATGTATACATCCATATTGTGGAATATTATTCTGCCATTAAAAAGAGTAAAGTACTAATACATGCTACAACATAGATGATTCTTAATGTGTTATGCCATGTAAAAGAAACCAGCTACAAAAGGCCATATGTCATGTGATTCCTGTCCTAGGAAGTGTCCAGAAAGGGGGAAATACAGAGATGGGAATTAGACTAGTGGTCATCTCTGTTTAGTCAAATCTACTTTTCAGTAAAAGCAACCCTTCTTTCCTGTCTGAGGTTTCCTTTTGTTAAGAACTTTTGGTTGCCTTACAAAGAGCTGCTGTTTGTCCCTAGAACATATCTTCCCCACACCTTGTTACTTCTTCAGCTATAACCAGACTCAAATCCTAGCAAGTGACTCACAGATGGTAAGGTACTCTGAGACTTTATCTCGACTATCTCCTGGATTAGCTCAGGAGAGGGCTAGGAGATTAGTAAAGAGCCCTCCTGGCTGTGTCTGGGAGCATGGTGAAGACTGCCTCTCATCCCACCCCTTCCTCCCGGGCTCTTCCCCTGCTCTCTGCATCCCAGAGACCATGTCAGGAAGCTTTCCTCCACTGTGTCTGTTGGAGCCAGCCAACCATGGACTAGAACCCCATGAGCAAAAAGCCTTTCCACCTTTAAGTTGCAGGGTGTCAGGCATTCTGTCCCACCAGTGAAAAGTGACCAAAACACGTACACCAAGGAAATGATAATACACACCAAAATAAGAGGATGCCTTTTTCCAGTTTATATCAACAGAATCTATGAGTGTGGGATTAGATTCTAAAGCTGTTGAATAATAGTGCATGCAATATTGTGATAGATTGAGACAAATTTACTGATATGGGCTTGCAAAAGAGATTTCAGATTGAAAGTAGTTTGAAAATCTGGCAGTGAGCCCATTAGTTGGTTTGGTGAGTTGACTGAAGTCTAGAACCAAAAATGTTCTATATTAAATGAATACAAATGCCAAAATTCCCTGGCATACTGCAGAGGAAAACACCCACTGTCTTAGGGGAGTTAGAATGCTATGGCAGATTTTCATGTAAAGATTCACTCTATTCTTCTATCACCCAGAGGACATATCCTCTACCAAAGCTGTGAGAAATGTGTCGATGGTAGAATCACAGCATCCTGGAAGAACTCCGTGGTTGTTTCTTCATGTAATGAAGTGAATATGATTTGGAAAAGGAAGCTACTAGTACTTTTCAGAGGTTACTGGCATCGGTATAAACTGACTGTAATCCTCAGAGTCACAGAATATCACTTTTGTCCACTCACCAAGACAAGGGTCAGGCTAGGTGGATTGTTGGAACTTTCTGTGTGTCCCCACTCACAGGGGACCCAGTGGGTCACCAGTCACATCTGTGCTTTTGCTTTGGTTTCAGAGCACAGGCTTTGAAAAGATGCACTCGGTACTGGGTGGAGTCAGCATAGTGGTTGCTTGCCCTCCAGAATGTGGGCTAGTATTACAGGAAAAGTCAAGCAAAAACATTCTACCTACTTTTCTGTGCCCAAAATAGCAAATCAAAAGGGATATCACATTCCTGGAGGGATTGCTGAGATTTTTACTACTGCTAAAGTTTGAAAGGTGAACTGGGGGCTATTCCTTCCATGCCCTCCCTTGAAGACCAATTGACCTCAGAGAATAATAATGGATTTAATATTTGATCATGTGATGATGATTTTAGCTATGCATTTTTTTATTGCTGGAGAAAATCAATATATCCCCTGGTAACATATATATAGCAATTGATCTGATGAATACCTTTTCTTTATATCTATAAAAAGAGGAGAATGGGATAAAAAAATGAATTGGAAAATGTTGTGTGAGTGTACCAACTCCCCATGATGAATATAATAATTTTGTAGTGCAAACATGTACTAATAAAACAAGTTGACTTTCAGCTGTCAGGACCTGCAAAAAATCATAAGCTGTCTACAGGGTATTTGATAGCATTTCCTTTCCACAGCACATCATGCTGGTTGATGACATTAATCCAAGGAGCAGAAAGTGTAGTGGGAACGAATGGGATTCTGACCTCAGAATAGGTAGCTATCTTAGCTTCTGAGACGTGACTTTACTGCATCCTCTCCAACACAAAAAATCACCAACTTCAAATACTAATGAGACTTACTTCCCTTACATAGGTAACTGGAAATATTAATAGGATTGAGAAAATTAAATGAGATAATGAATATATGTACCTGATACATGATCATTGCTATGTAACTGTTATTTACCTTTCAGTGTTTATATGCAAAAGAAGCAGACACACATCTCTCAGAATTTCAGGGGCTTGGTTCGGTGGTGCAGACAGATCAAGACATCCCTTCTCCAAGGAAGAAGTGGGGCCATCTTCCCCTCTGGCCATGAAGAGGCACAGCGCTGGTGGGCTTCTGATTTTCAAGATCATGTATACTTCATTAAGTGTTACACATGCTCTGCTCCATTTGCCAAGTGACCTAAGAAGCTTCGGGCCCTGCAGCAAGTCTGGACCGCCGTCTGTCACTTGAATCACAAGACCTCGCAGATTAATTAGTGTTTGAAAACTGGTGGATAAAAATGCCATAGGAACCTTTGTCAGACCTCAAAGTGGGAACCTGAGCAAAGTGGACCCTAGGGTTTTGGGGCAAAGCATTCCTACCACAGATAATGATTCTCCTTTCAAAAAACAGTTTCTGGCTTTAGTCAAAACTGAGTATTTAGCCCAGGCTGCTAGGTTACCACACAATCTGAGTAACCTTCATGAACTGGCTGTTTTCTGCCCCACAAAGCCACAAATATGGGTGTGGAGAGTGGCAGTCTATCATCAAATGGAAATGGTATAAAGCAAAAATTAGACTTGAACAAATCTTTGGTATCACTGGAAATACATTTGCCTTGGATTCAAATTTGCCTCCCCGACTACCTGCAATGCTTCTACCAAATCACCTTTCTTATTCACTCTATGGCATGACGCACCATATTGTGTTTGACACAATAACTTATTTGAAAGCAAATAAATTGTACCAAAGGGCTCATTCTTATGAAATCTCCTACAGCGTTACCTTGTTCTCCATCACCCTGAAATAGCTGACCTGAACTAATAGAATAACTTGATTTTTCTTCAGATTTTTTATGTTGGTAAAATACACAGAACAGGAAAAGTACTTCCTTATGTATTTTTTAAATGTAGTTTAGTGGTGTTAAGTGTAGTCATGTGATTGTGCAGTCTCCACCACACTCATCCCCAGAATTGGTCTCATCTTGTAAAACTGAAATTCTATACCCATTAAACGATAGCTTCCTATCTCTCAAGACCTTGGAAAACACCATCCTACTTTTTAGCTCAATAATATTTAGTATTTTGAGTACTTCATAACATTGGAATCATGCAGTATTTGTAGTTTTATGATTAGCTGGTTTAATTTATCATGTCTAAAGGGTTCGTTCATAGTGTAGAATGTGTCAGAATTTCCCTTACGTTTAAAGCTGAGTATTATTTCATTTCATTTATATAATATATATATAGTTATATATATATACACACACACACACACACACATATGGTATCATTTTGTTCCTTCATATGTAATACATTCATTTTAGTTGCTTCCATGCTTTAGCTATTGTGAATATTGTTGTTTGTTAAGAATAGTTACCTACAAACATCTCTTAGTAACTTTGCTTTCAAATCCTTGTGTATCTACACAACAGTAATTTTTGGTTCATATGGTAATTGTGTTTTTCAGAAAATATCATACTGTTTCCTACAAAGCTTCACCTCACCATTTTTCGTTCCCACTGACAGTGCACAGGGGTTTGCATTTCTCCACACCTTTGCCAATTCTTATTATTTTCTGGCTTTTTAATGTTAACCACACTATGGATGTGAAGTGGTTACTGTAACGTTGACTTGCATTTCCAAATGATTAGAGATGTTGAGTATCTTTTCATGTGCTTATTGGCCAATTGTATAACTTCTTTGGAGAAATGCCTGTTTTAACATGTTGCCTGCCTTTTCATCAGCTTTTTTTATTGTTGAGTTTTACAAGTTCTTTATTACTATTGAAAGTAATCTCTTCTTGGTCATATGATTTGCAAGTACTTTTTCCCATTCTGTATGTTACATTCATACTCAGCTCCTCTGATACACAATTTTAAAGTTTTTTCCTGAAGTCTGATTTGTCTGTTTATTTTCTTCTGTTGTCTGCAGCTTTGCGTTACGTAGAAGTAACTGCCAAAATAGTGTTGTAATCCTTTTGTCCAATATTTTCCTCTAAGAGTTTTATAGCTTTATGTCTTATATTTACATCGTTGATATATTTGAGTTAATTCTGTATATAAGATTAGGTAAGTCAATATCCAGTTTTTCTAACACCATTTGTTGAAAAACTGTCCTTTTTATATTTAATGCCTTTCCCACCCTTGCCAAAAATCATTTTACTATGTATGTGAAGGTATACCTCTGGATGCTCTGTTGTATTTCCTTGATCATCACATTTGTCTTTATGACATACCCCATTGTCTTGTTTTCTGCAAGTTTTAAGCTTGTTATTATTTTAGTTTATTAATATGTATAGTACATAATGTTTACATTGCTGGGAAAGTTGGTCCATGTACATAACACCCTGTCTTCATTCCTTCTTCATGTCCTTTCCCTTCCTTCTGCCCACTACCTATCCCTTCTTCTGCTTCCTTTTTTTGAACTTTTGCATTTTCAGTACATAATGTTTTCGTAATTTTGTAATAATTTGGTATGAAGAACTTTGAGTCTGTCTCTTTGTTCTCTTTTCAAGATTACTTTAGCTATTCCGTGTTCTCTGAGAGTCCATATGAATTTTAGAAAATACTTTTCTGTTTCTACAAAAAAAATATATCATTGGTGTTTCAGTAGGAATTGTGCTAATTCTGCAGATTGCTTTTGATGATGCTACTGTTACCATCACAATATTAAATGTTCTTGTCCAAGAACATGGAGTTTTTCCATTGATTCATGTCTTTCCTATGTTCTATCAGAAATGTTTGTGAATTTCACTCTGCAAGCCTTTCATCTCCTTGATTAGTCATTATTTTCTTCCTTGTGATGCTACTCTAAATGGAATTATTTTAATTTACTTTTTATATTTTTTTTGTTACTGTTAAAAATACAAGTGATCTTTGTATGTTGACTTTGTACACTGCTACTCTGACTAATTCATTCATTAGTATACCAATGTTTGTGTGAAGTTATTGAGTTTACAACATATGAGGTCACATCATCTGTAAAGAGAGACAATTCTAATTTTCCTTTTTTGAATTTGAGTATCCTTCATTTATTTTTATTGAATAACTGTTTTGGCTAGAATTTTCAACAACAATGGTAAAAACAGGAATTCTTGCCTTGTTCCTAATCTTAAAAAAAAAGCTTTCAGCCACTTGTCATTGAATATGGCTTTTGCCTTTCATTTTTCACATGTGATTTTTGGCAAATTGAGGTAATTTCCTTCTTGTCCTATTTCATTGAATGTTTACATCATAAATGGGTGATGAATTTATCACATGCTTTTTCTACATTAAGATGATCATTTTTTTTCGTCATTCTGTTAATGTGGTATATTAAGTTGTCATTTTTATATATTTTAAAAAATTCTCGCATTCCAGGAATAAATTCCATTGTGGTGTATAATGCTTTGAATATCCTGGCAAAATAGGTTGCTAGGATTTTGTTGAAGGTTGTCAGTGTTCATGAAGGATACTGATAGGTAGCTTATTTGTAGGATTTCTGCCTGGCTTTTTACATCAAACTAACACAGGCCCCCTAGAATGAGTTAGGAAGTATCCTTTCCTTTCCAGTGCTTTTGGAAAAGTCTGAGAAAGCTTGGTGTTAGTTCTTTAAACATTTGGTGAACTCTTCAGCCAAAGCCATTTGGTCCAGGACATTTTTGTGACAGCAGATGTGATTACTGATCCAATCTCCTTTCAGTTACATATTTATTCAGACTTCCTATTTTATCATGAGTTAGTCTTCATAAGTTCTGTATTTCTAGGAAGTTATCCATTCCTGTGGCATTCAAATCATAGGTATGCAAATAATTGCATGTTCTCTTATAATTATTTTTTTCTATAGAATAGGTTGTAATATCCCTACTTTTATTTAATGTTTCTGTAATTTGTATTGATTTATTAATCTGAGATTTCCCTTGTAGTCTTAGCTTATCAAACTAAAATTTTGCCTATTTTGTGGAACTTTTCAAAGAACTAACTCTAGTTTTGCCTCCATAACTTTTCTGTTCTCCATTTTATGTATCTCCATTTTAATCTGTATTCTTTCTTTCTTCTTGTACTTTTGGCTTTAGTTCATTATTCCTTTCCTAGATTTCTTAGTTATAAAGTTTGATTGTTGATTTGAGAACTTCCTTGATTTTTAATGTAAATATTTGTAACTACCAATTTCCCCCTTGATATTCCCTTTGCTCTGTCCATTGAGTTTTATTATGCTGTGTTTTATTTTTATTTGTCTTTAGGAGTTCCTAATTTCTCTTCTTGTATCTCCTTTTATTGACTTTACTTTAAAATTTGTTTTGTCTATTTCATATAGCTTTTCCATTTTGTTTTTCTGATGTTGTTCATGGCCATTCTATTTTATTCTTAGTTCTTTTTTTTGTAATCAAATTTTTAGTGAAATATTTTAGTGCCTTTTGTGTACACTGTATACACTATATTGTTTGTGGTTATCTTGGGGATTATATTGATCATATTTAATTTCTAACATTCTAATTTGAGTTTATTTTTATGTCAATTAAATGTACACAATCTCTGGTCCTTTCCACCTTTGTCCCCTCTTTCACCAGTTGTTGGTATTGTAAAATATTAGCTTTATTGATTGCATCTTTATAAAAGAGTTTTACTGCAGGAATCTCTTAAAGGATACAGTAAACAAAATGTAGAGTTACAAACTAAACTACAATAATATTAGGTTGTAGACTAATAATTTTTAGATGTGTTAGTGTATTAAATTGTGTAGAAAATGAGAAGTACAACTAATGTTACTTTTATAATTGTTTATATATTTACCTTATTGAGAAATTCATTTCTTCCTACAAATTCCTGTCTAGTGCTCTGTCATTTCTCCCTAAGGACTCCCTTAAGAATTTCAAGAAGGACAGATTTAGTGATAACAAGCTCTCTGCAACCTGTAAAATTTCTCTTGAGAAATCTGCTGACAGTCTGACAGAGAATCCTTTGTATGGAGTATGACATTTATTTCCTGGTGCTTTAAAATATATCTCTCCTCACCTATGGCTCTTGATAGTTTGAATAAAATATGTCTTAGTATAAGTCTCTTTGATTTCATGCTACTACCTAAAATTTGTTGAATTCTATAGATGTTTTCATTCATGTGTTTCATCAAATTTGGAAAGTTCTGGCCATCAATTCTTCAGATATTCCTGCTACTTATTTCTCTATGTGTTCTTCTGAGAATCATACAGTGCCTAGGTTGGTCTGTTTAATGGCACTTTACAGGTTTGACAGGCTTTTTTTTAAGTCTTTCTTCTTTTTTTTCTTGAGATGTGATAATTTTCATTATTTTCCCTTAAAATTCATTAACTACTTTTTCTGTCTATTCAAAATGGCCTTTGAAAAAATCTAGTGAATTTATTTATTTCAGTCATTGTACTTTCCATGTTTAAAATGTCCCTTTTGTTGTATTTTTATTTTATTGATTGATATTTCCATTTTGTTTATACATTGATGTCTTAACTTTTTCCATGAATTTCTTTATTCATTTGATCATCTTTAGAATAGTTTTTAAATGTCTTTGTCTAATAAATCTCACATCATGTCTTTTTCAGTGAGTTTTTGTTGGTTTACATTTTTCTTTTGATTTGGACAGGCTTGCCTGTTTATTTATCTATTTATTTATTTTTTATTTATATATTAATTGGTACATTTTAGGTATACAATACATTTACATTTATCATTGGGTGTTTGTACCTGAACATGATGTATCTTAGTTCTTATTTTTCCCACATTACCTATGCACCCTTCACCCCCTCCACCCTTCCCTATTTACATAGACTTTGTTCCCATTTTTTATTTTTTTCTCATAATTTTTCCTTTCCTTTCTTCCTTTTCCCCTCCCCCTTCCACCACCCCTACCCCTTTGGACCTTTTCCTATTTCAAATTATCACAAATAATTGCCTGTTTATTTAGCTATTTGATGATTTTTGTTGTTAGTGTTGTTGAAATTGAATATTTGAATATAATAATGTAGTAACCCTGGAAACCAGTTTCTCTCCCTTCCCAAGATTCACTGAGTTTTTGTGTTTATTTGTTTGTTTGACTCAGGTTACTTTTCATTGCTGAAGTCTGGGTTTATGCCAAAATTAAGCCTTAGACATAAACTTTAAAATATTTTCAAGTATTTTCTGGCCCTACATCTTTCCAACAGCATGCACAATGACTTTCTAATTCTCCCGACACATGATGTTGCTTTGAATATTCCAGCCCTAAATGTAACCCCAAAATGGGGTAAAATAAATACATAAAGGGGGAGTAAAAAAGTGGGTTATTTGAAACGCATTGGGAATCACACCAGATAGACCATGAGGGCCTTGCCAAAATGGCTGGAGGTGCAGCAATAGTGAGTGTGATCAGAGCACACCTCCCTGATATTTGGAAGAAAGAATCCTTATGGTCCACCCTGGGTCCCACAAGCTATATGGAAAGTGATGCAAGGAAATACATAGCACATTTTCCTATCATGCGATTAGTAGCCACTGTCTAGCTAAGAATTGAAATTGACTGAAATTACCCATGATTTGTTATTATGTTTCCCTGATGAAAGTGGCAAGTTTTCATTAGATTCCAGTTCCAAAATAGTTACATCAGCTATAGTATGTCGATGCAATTTTTGTCTGTGTTGGGGGACAGATTTCCAGAATTCCTACCCTGACATTTCCCTAGTATATTCCTGGAACAGCTTTTTAAAACTAAAAGTCATATCCTCCAGGACAGTATATAGATCAGAAACCAATAAATGATGTGTTTCTCCTATTGCTTGTATTCTTAGTTTCAAGAAATAAGAAGTAGAAATGGAAATGACTCCTCTCACTGTCATTCTTAATGATTCACCGTGAAAATTTTTCTCTGACAGCTTTGGGCTCTACTATTCTAGGTGTTCAGAAGTCTTAGTTTGGAATCTCATACTTTGAGGGATTTTCTAGAAACTCCATCACACATAGGTGACAGATTATTAGCTCTTTAGCCAGCCTCATTCCCCTTCCTGAAGGATAGGGGACATGGTTCGTAGTTAAGCTTCTAATCATGACTGGTTTTTCTTTTGATCAGCTCATATCCAGAGGCCTATGAGTCACATTACTAGAACAAAAGATGCTCCTACTACCCAGAAAATACCACGAGGTTAGAAGCTCTGTGTCAGAAATCAAAGTAAAAAAACAAATATAGTCAAATATGCAACAAATAAGAAGAACAACAACAAAAGAACAAAAGATGTACCTAGAGCCCTATTGCTCAGGAAGTTACAAGAATTTTAGGAGCTGGTAAAGAGACCAAATCTATATTTTCACTCTATCACAAGTAATTAAACTATGTTTCAGTACAAAAGCCAAAGGATTTTTAAAGTTATAGTATACTACCCAAATTTGGATAAAGAAATTTTGTATCCTTAGTTGGGAAAAATATCAATTCATTTTTTTCCTTGTACTGAGATATTTGTTTATTGGCCAGTAGAAAAATTAGTTTGTTATTGCCTCCATTTGGAAGTGTGGATTTTTAAAATGCAGATATATCCTGCGTAATGACATTTTGATCAATGATGGACTCATATATGAAAGTGGCTCCATAAGATTATAATGGAGCTGAAAAATTCCTGCCTTCCAGTGAATAGTAAGTGTCCTAAAGTTGGAGTGTAATGCATTTCTCATGTGTACTTGGTGATGCTGATGGAGACAAATCTACTGTGCTTCCAGACATATAAAAGTGTAGCACACACAATTATGTACAGTACTGAATACTTAATACTTAATGAGGTTGGCTAATGAGCTAAGTAATGAGTACTTAAGTTCTTAATACAGTACTTCATACAGTACTTAATACTTAATACTCGAGGATAATGAAAGTAAAAGATTATGCTACCAACTTTTATATTTACTAATAAAACACTGTGCTGTGTCATGCCAGCAGCATCCTCATATATCTCAAGTTTATTGTGTCAATTGATTGGATCAAGAGACCACATCCAGTGACTGACCTATAACACTTAGGTTTCTATAAGTTACACTTTATGATATTTAAGCAATGATGAAATTGCTTAATGGAACATTTCTCAGCACTTACCTCTGACTTTAAAGAACATGTCATTATGTGTGGATACTAAACTAAAAGAGGTGGGCCACTGTGAATTTGTGTTGTATCAACTTAGCCGAAATAAGAAAAAGACATTTTGCATAATGTTTGGAAGTTGGTAATGAGTCAGATAGCAGTCATAGACTTCTCATTCTCTGAGGACCAATGTGTGGTGTTACTGCCAGGGAGCTACTTTCTTGCTTATCTGCTGGGCCATTTTGTTCTCATTGAACACCAGAAAAACTTGTTGTGCATTCAGCTCCAATGATGCTCTCTTTCAACTTCTCTGACCCCTGAGCCATGGGTGTGTTTAGCATCGGGATGGACGAAGTAGCTTATGCTGAAGGTCAGCTGTATCACTGAACCTGAGGGCTGTGGGGCAGTGACATCTCGTCCTAGTTCCAATCTGTCTTCATTGGTTCTAGTTCTCACTGGTTCTGGTTTTTCCTTGTTCTGTCTTTCTTCATATTCACCTTTTATTTCCAACTGTTTTCCATGTCATTTCAGGCTCCTGTACTAAATAATGGCACAATAACCTTTTCTGTACTGTTTAACCAACTTTCACAATTGTGTGTCCTCAAGTCCCTATAACAATTTTTTTATGTGTCATTCCCATTGAGTCTGCTTCTCTGTCAAACCCTAACTGATGCACGTACATAACAGCTATTGAACTGACAGAAGAGCACAACGAATGGGACTGCTGACCTCCAGTGGGAGGCTCCATCAGTGAGCCTGTGAAAAGAGCAGATCATGGCCTGACCTCTTGTTAATCCCAAAATGTAAGAACTGTTGCATTTACTGTAGCACTGAAAGAAGTATATTAAAGATATTCCCAAACAAGAAGGAAAAATACCCCAGTTTCACTAAGAATTGCTGGCTGTAATGTTCACTGTTGTTATGGTTTAGAACTAAATTGTACCTCCAAATTTCTCATGTGTATGGAAGGTGATTGGATCATGGGGGCACTCATCAGTGGATTTGTTCACTGATGAGTACAGTAACTAAATGTGTTTTTATGAGTAGGGTCTGGTTGGAAATAGGTCACTGGATCCATGACCTCAAAGGGTATATTCTTGCCCCGGCTCCTCCCTTCTCTCTCTACTTCCTGGCTGCCAAGAGGTGAGCAGTTTTCCTAGAATTCTGGAAGTTGGGCTTAATGGAAAACTCTGGTCTTAGGTCAGAAGACTAGAATGCTTATAAAATGCAAACAGCAAAGGCCAGTTTTGAGAGTTTTCGTTTGGGAACAAGGACTCCATTGATAGTTAGACTATGGGCTATGTGCGTTACACTCTGGTGGAAAATTTGTCCACATTTTTCTCATGTCCCAAAACTGTGGGAAACTGACGGTAAGGGTGATGGACTAGTTAATTTGGTGGAGGATATTTCAAAGCAGCCCAATGTTCAGGCTGTGGCATGAGTGCTACTTTCTGCTTTCAGCCAGATTTACAGTGAGCAACTGAAGCAAGTGGCACATAAATAATTTTAAATGTCTCTAGTTTTATCAGAAAGAAAGCACCTGCAAATTGGAGTGATAGAGAGCTTGCTTGATGAAAATATTAACATTGAAAATCCAAGTACTTTTTATCAAGACAGTAAGAAAGATAGCTTGGATGTATCCAATGAATCAGCAAGGTCCTATCTTTTGCAAATTGAAGGATGCAAAACTGTAAATCTTTCCTTGAAGAACAGAATTCCTGGGCCCCTTGGTCAAGGGCTGGGAAAGGAATTGGTTCATTCCCTGGGACTTGTCTCACAGTGGTCAATCATTCAGGCACTCAGAGCCCTCTGCAGCCTTGGTTCAAGGGGGTCTGGATACAATTCATGCTGGTGACAGACCTTAGCATCATTCACATGGTGCTGGTTTTTCAGGCATGCAGAATTCAAGAGTTGTGAGGTCTAGGAGGCTTCCACCCATATTCCAAAGAAGGCCTATTAAGCCAGGCAGTATTCCCTTGAGAGCGTATTGCATGAATCTGTGAGAATGAAGCTGAAACAGCAGTGGAGAACTCAGAAATTTGGAAAAGTCAAGAACATAGAACATCTGCCAAGGAAAGTGGCAGTCAGTGAGCAAATCCACCCTAAGTGGAGAGGGACCATGAGTGCTGCAACAAACAATGCTATAAAACTGGGGCTACACAAGCCATTTGGAGATTGCTTCTCACCACATTTTACCATTGGTCCCAGATGCAGAGCTGCAGGATTTAATGTTTATGCTACTGGGTTTCAGTCTTGCATTGGACTCATTTCTTTCTACAATTTTATTCCTCCTTTTTGGAATGGGAATGTTAACCCATTCCATTTTATGTTGGAAGTTTTAACTTTCTTTTTTTAAAAAAAATTTCAGGGCTGTAGGGAACAGGGGAAGGGGACGTTACCAGAACCTCTGCAGTGAGTCCTGGTCTCCTGTGAGCCACAGCAGCACACAGCGAATCACAGGAAAGGTAGAAAAATGAGACTGAGAACAAGCTGAGCTTTGGGTCTGATCAGTGCTGCTCTGGGTGGCAAAGACAAAAGCCCCCAGTTTACCACGCCTTTTATTCAGTACCTCGTAACAAATGACTTGGAGAGAATTCAGTACATCAGGAGAAACAAATGTAACAAATGACTTGCAGAGAGTTCAACAGTTCACATTGGGATAAACAAGGTGTAACAAAAGACTTGCAGAGAGTTCAGTACATCTCGGGTAAACAAGATGTTAACAGTCCAAGAACAACAAGGAACTGAGCAGATGTTTGTTCTCCCAGGATGTTTCTTGTCCTGGAGAATCACAGCATCACTGGATCACTGAAGTCTCAGTTGTGACCGGAGGCCAAACTAGAGTTATTCTGTAGCAGGCTGTAGGCAAGAGAACTAGGCCTACTCAAATGATTTTTCCCTAGAATTATGTAGCATTGCTCCCAACACAGGGCCTCACAGAGAAGAGTTTGCCTTGAGTCTCAGAGAAGACTTTGATCTTGGATTTTCTGACAATTTTGGAACTTTTTAGATTGTGACAACCTTAGAGACAGACTAAAACCATTTTATATAAGGAGATGGACAGGAGTCTTTTGGGTGCCAGAACCAAAATATTATAATTTAGATTCTCCAAATGTCTTCCAAAATTCTCAAAAGTGGGGAAGGTGATTGGGTTGTGGAGATGCTATACTCATCAGTGGACATGTCAATGGCTAAGTGCTGTTAGAAGGTGAGGCCTCAGTGGAAGTGGGTCACTAAGGTGTGACCTCAAAGGGTGTATTCATGTCCTCTATTCCTTCCTTGTCTCTCTGCTTCCTGACTGCTATGGGTTGAGCACTAACCCTCACCTAGCCCCTTCTACCATGCCATTTCTGACTTGAGGCCAGCCAACCATGGGCTAAAAATGTGAGCAAAAAATATACTTCTTCCCTTTAAGTTGTGGTTGGTGTGTATTTTATCTCAGGAATGAGGCAACGACTAAGATAATAATCAATACATAGGTACAAAAAGTGAGAAGAACTCTTCAACCAGTCACTTAAGTATGTGAGGGCCTATCCTGGCCCAAATAAGTCTCAGGATAGAAGTGCTAACTGCTTTAGTTTATAAACTAGGTTTCAGGAGAGAGCATCATGAAGACAAAGCCAAAGAGAAACAATATTTTCTTACACTAACCTGAAACTCCATTCAATGCTCACATCCTTCAAGCTATCAATAGTTCTGAGTTGTCCCTGGGAGTGAGTCCTGCCCTGGGCTGCAGCTCTCACTTAGCATGAAGCCTGGGAAGCCTCCTCCATTAGTTTTCTGGCAGCAGAATATCTTGTGTATAGCATAGGCTGATCAATCCACGAAAGGCTACAGAGGCACAGATTCAAGGAGAATCATTATTATTACTAGCACAGTAAAACTTTGGTGTGGAAGCATAGTTTGTTCCAGAAAGATGCTTGTAATCCAAAAACTTGTATATCATAGTACATTTTTCCATAAGAAATAATGGAACTCAGATGATTCATTCTACAACCCCAAAATATTCATACAGAAATGATTACAATACTGTGACAGAAAAAATAAGAAATAAAATACAAAATATAAAGAAAAAGAAATAAATTAGCCTGCACTTACATTTGAAAGCCTGTATGGCTGGTGTGAGGGACACAAGTGCGAGGAGGGTCACTGTGCAGGATGACTTTCACTATTACTACCAGAAGAACTGTGATCTATTGGATCAATGGAATCTTTTTCTTTTCATGCAACTGTAACAAGGAACCTCTCCAATGACACTTTCTTTTTGCCTTCTCTTGGAGATTTTGTGGAAATGTGACATTGCTTTGTCATTAAACAGATTCATCACTTACACTGCCACAGCCTTAATCAGGTGGTGCTTTTCTATAAAATTTTGCAGTTTCCCACATTTTACATATCTCACTAATCTCATTTGAAGTGAGGGATTCCTTTGCCTCTTCCTCTGCTGAGGATATCTCCTCTATAACCCCTTGCTATTGGGAGAGGATTGCCCACAATCTCATAGCCAGAAAGAAAATCATTGGCTCAGTTGTGATCATTGTAATCGGGGTCAAGTGCTACTCATATTGTAAGACATCACTCGTTTATCAAGTTAAAATTGATTAGAAATCTTTGCTCATCTTGCAAAACACTCACAGAACAATTTATTCACAACCCAAGGTTTTACTGTATATGCTTGTGATGCATAGTAATTACATTTATCTTGAGGAACAGGTAAATGTGCATATCACATCTTTGCCAATTTCTCTGCCTCTTTCCCAACCCAATTCACCTTCTCCTTCCTTTCCTAGGTTCTGTTGCTATCTCCACAGAGTCCACCTCCCAGTTTCCTACCACCTCTCTTTTATTTTCTTCTTTAAATTATTTATATGTATTTCAGCTTCTCATATTAGAGAAACCAAGAGATGTGTCTGATTTATTTCACTCTTTGACATCATAACACTAAGTGAAATAAATCAAGGAGAGTCTTGAAATGGTGTCTTGACCACCTTCACTAGATTCCATTATCCCATCATTTGCTGCCAGAGTGCCACTCACATCCAGTGCTTGTGAGTGCTTAGCAAGGTCTCTCTAAAAGCATGTGATTTGTAATCCCCTCAAGAAGAATAAGGGTGATGTACCAGAGTCAGACTCGGGAAAACCAGACAGGTTGTCTGAGCTGGTCTACCTACCTACCCTAGTATTATGTGGTCTGATTAGGTCTAAAGGCTAAGGACAGGGATAGGTTGTGCAAGGAGTACCTTAGGACTTCTTAGGGAAAGTTTCCATGGTGAAATTAAAGAATAGAAAGATATCAGCCAGCTAGAATAAATAGAATAACTGTAAGTTATTGCTGATATTTTCTTATACATGCCCCACACTACTTTAAAAATACTTTAAATAGTTCTTGAGTCCCAATACTTCTACAAAGTAGAATATGGTAGTGATGAAAAAAAAGGCTGTGTTTTCATACCATTCATTCTCTTGGGGAAGACATACAATAAAGAAACAAACAAAATTTTAACAGATATGTTCCAAAGGTAGGAGTAAAACAAGACATAATAGAAAGGTCATTGCATTTCAAGCCACAACCTGTGTTTTTATATCAATTCTATATTATTAATAGTGTGAATTTAAACAAGTTATTTAACTCTCTGAGCTTCAGGACATGTTCCTGGGTATTAAACAGATTTGGAAATATC